>JAPPVO010000010.1:59126704-59171056 GCA_030407325.1 Camellia japonica
CGGATCGTCCACGCTTTGAGCCCGGCGTGTCATTTTTTTCCAAAAAATCTTTGTAACTAGAGTCAGCGCCGGGGGTGCATAATATAATACTTGGAATCCCGCCTTTTATTTTCTTTGGGCGGGCATATTTACAATTTGAAAAAAAATCCCGTTGCGCTCCAATAAACTCCGCCAATGTTTCAAAATTGTGGGGCCACATCATCGATTATGTTGTAGAAAGCGTCGTCCTTGTGGTCCCTCAAATTGATGTGGCCAGAATAATAATTATGGGGCCCCAAAGATCGGGCCCAACATGTTTTCCAATTCTAGATGGGCCTTCAATTATAATGCTCTTGGGCCTATGTGGTCTTGGGCTTGGTCCCTTATATTTTCTGCAACCCATTCTGTATAGCTGCGGGGACGATCCATACTGTATCTGCAAATTGATGAACAAACGGCAATGGCGGATTAAATGAAATCCGGTCATAATTGGATGACAACTTGTCATAATTTAGCCAAAAACATTTTGGATCGCCATTTTTGGCCAAAATTAGAGAGGGGGACCCTTTCTCTCCTTGTTTGTTTTCTAGCATTTTGGCCTTACAAAGGAGCCCTTATTTGCATGCTTTCACGCCATGTTTAGGCCATTTTTGATGAGTTTTAGGACCTGCATAGGCTCATTGTTCTTGCATTTTGCCCCCGCCTTCGAGCACATATCTTCGTTATCTTGCATGCTTTATCTAAGTCATCGGCCTTGTCAAAAATGGGTCGTCTCCGGGCTTTGACATTCACTCACGTCACTAATGACTTTCGAGTTCTGTCAAAGAGGGGCAACTGTAGACACCCCATTTTGACCGACCTTAAGACTCAGACGTCTTCATTGAGCGCTCGGTGATTGCACATGTTGTGCTCGTTCTGAGGTTACAGAGTTTCGGCTGAGAGCCTTACCACCGGACCTCGGGACGCTTTTGTGCTTTGCCTCGATTTGCAAACCAGGTTCTGTTTTCTCTTCCCGAAGGGAGAGAGAGGTCTCGTAGACCATCTCTCAGTGGCCGTAGGCCACTTTTCATGATCGTAGACCACTGTTCCCGTTTGGAGACCAGTTTCTGATTTTTGGAGCCGTCGGCCGTGCGCCTTAGTTCGGGACCACTTAACTTTCTCCGTTTGGCACGATTTTTGGACAGCTTGAACCTTTTGAACCTTCGTTTTAGCTTCTTGAGGGAGCTTGAACCTTTTGAACCTTCGTTTTAGCTTCTTGAGGAAGCTTGAACCTTATGAACCCTTGTTTTAGCTTCTTGAGGAGCTTGAACCTTCTGAACCTTCGTTTTAGCTTCTTGAGGGAGCTTGAACCTTTTGAACCTTCGTTTTAGCTTCTTGAGGAGCTTGAACCTTTTGAACCTTCGTTTAGCTTCTTGAGGGAGCTTGAACCTTTTGAACCTTCGTTTTGGCTTCTTGAGGAAGCTTGAACCTTTTGAACCTTTGCTTAGCTTCTTGAGGAAGCTTGAACCTTGCTAGCTTCTTAGAAGCTTGAACCTTTGCTTAGCTTCTTGAGAAGCTTGAACCTTTTGAACCTTTGCTCTAGCTTCTCCAAGAATCTTGAACCTTTGCTCTAGCTTCTCCAAGAAGCTTGAACCTTTTGCTGCTTCTCCAAGAAGCTTGAACCCTCTTGTTCCTCTATAAGAGAGGGCCTCCCTCTCCTTTAGAGAGGTTGAAAAAAATTTGTCTAAGGAAAAGCACATATATCTCTCTATATCTCTACATTCTAGGCTTAGAGAGGGTGTTTGTTCTTGGCCTTTAACACCACACCTCGTTGCGACACACCTCCGCCATTGATCTAAGGTACTGGGAGGGTCTTGAGAGGTCTCAAAGAGCTGGTTTTTGATCCAAGAAGCTGCTGGTTTTGCTGAAGCTACAAGGGTAACACACTATTCCCTCTTTTTAGCATTATTTTGATCTATCTCTTAGCCTTACTTGCAAGCATATTTGAGCTTCGGTGTAAACTGAAAAAAGTCTTATTTTGAGGCCCTTAACATGTTTGTTTAAGATCATTTTTCTGTTGGGGTCATCTACCCCCTTGCATGCTTCATTTTACCTTGTTTTGAGACATGCTTGAGCATTTGTGTTTGGCCTTTTAGCCACTGAAATCCAGTGAATTTTCAGTGGCGAGCATGCTGTTTTGAGTGCCAAAATCAGAGAGGGGTGACCCTCTCTCTCCTTGTTTTGTTTTCTAGCATTTTTGGCCTTACAAAGGAGCCCTTATTTGCATGCTTCCAGGCCATGTTTCAGGCCATTTATGATGAGTTTTAGGACCTGCATAGGCTCATTGTTCTTGCATTTTGCCCCCGCCTTCGAGCACATATCTTCGTTATCTTGCATGCTTTTGTCTAAGTCTTCGGCCTTGTCAAAAATGGGTCGTCTCCGGACTTTGACATTCACTCCCGTCACTTATGACTTTCGAGTTCTGTCAAAGAGGGGCAACTGTAGACACCTCATTTTTGACCGACCTTAAGACTCAGACGCCATCGATTGACCGCTCGGTGATTGCGCATGTTGTGCTCGTTCTGAGGTTACGGAGTTTCGGCTGAGAGCCTTACCTCCGGACCTCGGGACTCGTTTGTGCTTTGCCTCGATTTGCGAACCAAGTTCTGTTTTCTCTGCCCGAAGGGAGGGAGAGTTCTCGTAGAACATCTCTCAGTGGCCGTAGGCCACTTTTCGTGGTCGTAGACCACTGTTCCCGTTTGGAGACCAGTTTCCTTTTGGAGCCATCGGTCGTGCGCCTCGGTTCGGGACCGCTTAACCTTTCCCTTTGGCACGGTTTTTGGACAGCTTGAACCTTTTGAACCCTTTTAGCTTCTTAGGCTTGTTCGCTTCTTGAGGAGCTTGACCTTTTGAACCTTTTTTAGCTTCTTGAGGAAGTTGAACCTTTGAACCTTCGTTTTAGCTTCTTGAGGAAGCTTGAACCTTTTGAACCTTCGTTTTAGCTTCTTGAGGAAGCTTGAACCTTTGAACCTTCGTTTTAGCTTCTTGAGGGAGCTTGAACCTTTGAACCTTCGTTTTAGCTTCTTGAGGGAGCTTGAACCTTTTGAACCTTCGTTTTAGCTTCTTGAGGGAGCTTGAACCTTTTGAACCTTCGTTTAGCTTCTTGAGGAGCTTGAACCTTTGAACCTTCGTTTTAGCTTCTTGAGGGAGCTTGAACCTTTGAACCTTCGTTTTAGCTTCTTGAGGAGCTTGAACCTTTTGAACCTTCGTTTAGCTTCTTGAGGGAGCTTGAACCTTTTGAACCTTCGTTTTAGCTTTTGAGGAAGCTTGAACCTTTTGAACCTTGTTTTGGCTTCTTGAGGAAGCTTGAACCTTGAACCTTCGTTTTAGCTTCTTGAGGAAGCTTGAACCTTTTGAACCTTTTTAGCTTCTTGAGGAAGCTTGAACCTTTTGAACCTTTGCTTAGCTTCAAGAAGCTTGAACCTTTGCTCTAGCTCTCCAAGAAGCTTGAACCTTTTGAACCTTTGCTCTAGCATCTCCAAGAAGCTTGAACCCTCTTGTTCTCTATAAGAGAGGGCTCCCTCTCCTTTAGAGAGGTTGAAAAAAATTTGTCTAAGGAAAAGCACATATATCTCTCTATATCTCTACATTCTAGGCTTAGAGAGGGTGTTTGTTCTTGGCCTTTAACACCACACCTCGTTGCGACACACCTCCGCCATTGATCTAAGGTACTGGATGGGTCTTGAGAGGTCTCAAAGAGCTGGTTTTTGATCCAAGAAGCTGCTGGTTTTGCTGAAGCTACAAGGGTAACACACTATTCCCTCTTTTTAGCATTATTTTGATCTATCTCTTAGCCTTACTTGCAAGCATATTTGAGCTTCGGTGTAAACTGAAAAAAGTCTTATTTTGAGGCCCTTAACATGTTTGTTTAAGATCATTTTTCTGTTGGGCGTCATCTACCCCCTTGCATGCTTCATTTTACCTTGTTTTGAGACATGGCTTAGAGCATTTGTGTTTGCCTTTGTTTGGCCTTTTAGCCACTGAAATCCAGTGAATTTTCAGTGGCGAGCATGCTGTTTTGAGTGCCAAAATCAGAGAGGGGTGACCCTCTCTCTCCTTGTTTTGTTTTCTAGCATTTTTGGCCTTACAAAGGAGCCCTTATTTGCATGCTTCCAGGCCATGTTTCAGGCCATTTATGATGAGTTTTAGGACCTGCATAGGCTCATTGTTCTTGCATTTTGCCCCCGCCTTCGAGCACATATCTTCGTTATCTTGCATGCTTTTGTCTAAGTCTTCGGCCTTGTCAAAAATGGGTCGTCTCCGGACTTTGACATTCACTCCCGTCACTTATGACTTTCGAGTTCTGTCAAAGAGGGGCAACTGTAGACACCTCATTTTTGACCGACCTTAAGACTCAGACGCCATCGATTGACCGCTCGGTGATTGCGCATGTTGTGCTCGTTCTGAGGTTACGGAGTTTCGGCTGAGAGCCTTACCTCCGGACCTCGGGACTCGTTTGTGCTTTGCCTCGATTTGCGAACCAAGTTCTGTTTTCTCTGCCCGAAGGGAGGGAGAGTTCTCGTAGAACATCTCTCAGTGGCCGTAGGCCACTTTTCGTGGTCGTAGACCACTGTTCCCGTTTGGAGACCAGTTTCCGATTTTTGGAGCCATCGGTCGTGCGCCTCGGTTCGGGACCGCTTAACCTTTTCCCTTTGGCACGGTTTTTGGACAGCTTGAACCTTTTGAACCTTCGTTTTAGCTTCTTGAGGGTGCTTGATCCTTTTGAACCTTCGTTTTAGCTTCTTGAGGAAGCTTGAACCTTTTGAACCCTTATTTTAGCTTTTTGAGGAAGTTGAACCTTCTGAACCTTCGTTTTAGCTTCTTGAGGGAGCTTGAACCTCTTGAACCTTCGTTTTAGCTTCTTGAGGGAGCTTGAACCTTTTGAACCTTGTTTTAGCTCTTGAGGAGTTGAACCTTTGAACCTTCGTTTTAGCTTCTTGAGGGAGCTTGAACCTTTTGAACCTTCGTTTTAGCTTCTTGAGAGAGCTTGAACCTTTTGAACCTTTTTCAGCTTCTTGAGGGAGCTTGAACCTTTTGAACCTTCGTTTTAGCTTCGTGAGGAAGCTTGAACCTTTTGAACCCTTGTTTTGGCTTCTTGAGGAAGCTTGAACCCTCTGAACCTTCGTTTTAGCTTCTTGAGGAAGCTTGAACCTTTTGAACCTTTGTTTTAGCTTCTTGAGGAAGCTTGAACCTTTTGAACCTTTGCTCTAGCTTCTCCAAGAAGCTTGAACCCTTTGCTCTAGCTTCTCCAAGAAGCTTGAACCTTTTGAACCTTTGCTCCAGCTTCTCCAAGAAGCTTGAACCCTCTTGTTTCTCTATAAGAGAGGGCCTCCCTCTCCTTTAGAGAGGTTGAAAAAAATTTGTCTAAGGAAAAGCACATATATCTCTCTATATCTCTACATTCTAGGCTTAGAGAGGGTGTTTGTTCTTGGCCTTTAACACCACACCTCGTTGCGACACACCTCCGCCATTGATCTAAGGTACTGGGAGGGTCTTGAGAGGTCTCAAAGAGCTGGTTTTTGATCCAAGAAGCTGCTGGTTTTGCTGAAGCTACAAGGGTAACACACTATTCCCTCTTTTTAGCATTATTTTGATCATCTTAGCCTTACTTGCAAGCATATTTGAGCTTCGGTTGAAAAAAGTCTTATTTTGAGGCCCTTAACATGTTTGTTTAAGATCATTTTTCTGTTGGGGTCATCTACCCCCTTGCATGCTTCATTTTACCTTGTTTTGAGACATGGCTTAGAGCATTTGTGTTTGCCTTTGTTTGGCCTTTTAGCCACTGAAATCCAGTGAATTTTCAGTGGCGAGCATGCTGTTTTGAGTGCCAAAATCAGAGAGGGGTGACCCTCTCTCTCCTTGTTTTGTTTTCTAGCATTTTTGGCCTTACAAAGGAGCCCTTATTTGCATGCTTCCAGGCCATGTTTCAGGCCATTTATGATGAGTTTTAGGACCTGCATAGGCTCATTGTTCTTGCATTTTGCCCCCGCCTTCGAGCACATATCTTCGTTATCTTGCATGCTTTTGTCTAAGTCTTCGGCCTTGTCAAAAATGGGTCGTCTCCGGACTTTGACATTCACTCCCGTCACTTATGACTTTCGAGTTCTGTCAAAGAGGGGCAACTGTAGACACCTCATTTTTGACCGACCTTAAGACTCAGACGCCATCGATTGACCGCTCGGTGATTGCGCATGTTGTGCTCGTTCTGAGGTTACGGAGTTTCGGCTGAGAGCCTTACCTCCGGACCTCGGGACTCCTTTGTGCTTTGCCTCGATTTGCGAACCAAGTTCTGTTTTCTCTGCCCGAAGGGAGGGAGAGTTCTCGTAGAACATCTCTCAGTGGCCGTAGGCCACTTTTCGTGGTCGTAGACCACTGTTCCCGTTTGGAGACCAGTTTCCGATTTTCGGTGCCGTCGGTCGTGCGCCTCGGTTCGGGACCGCTTAACCTTTTCCCTTTGGCACGGTTTTTGGACAGCTTGAACCTTTTGAACCTTCGTTTTAGCTTCTTGAGGGTGCTTGATCCTTTTGAACCTTCGTTTTAGCTTCTTGAGGAAGCTTGAACCTTTTGAACCCTTATTTTAGCTTTTTGAGGAAGTTGAACCTTCTGAACCTTCGTTTTAGCTTCTTGAGGGAGCTTGAACCTCTTGAACCTTCGTTTTAGCTTCTTGAGGGAGCTTGAACCTTTTGAACCTTCGTTTTAGCTTCTTGAGGGAGCTTGAACCTTTTGAACCCTTGTTTTAGCCTCTTGAGGATGTTGAACCTTCTGAACCTTCGTTTTAGCTTCTTGAGGGAGCTTGAACCTTTTGAACCTTCGTTTTAGCTTCTTGAGGGAGCTTGAACCTTTTGAACCGTCGTTTCAGCTTCTTGAGGGAGCTTGAACCTTTTGAACCTTCGTTTTAGCTTCGTGAGGAAGCTAGAACCTTTTGAACCCTTGTTTTGGCTTCTTGCGGAAGCTTGAACCCTCTGAACCTTCGTTTTAGCTTCTTGAGGAAGCTTGAACCTTTTGAACCTTTGTTTTAGCTTCTTGAGGAAGCTTGAACCTTTTGAACCTTTGCTCTAGCTTATCCAAGAATCTTGAACCCTTTGCTCTAGCTTCTCCAAGAAGCTTGAACCTTTTGAACCTTTGCTCTAGCATCTCCAAGAAGCTTGAACCCTCTTGTTGCTCTATAAGAGAGGGCCTCCCTCTCCTTTAGAGAGGTTGAAAAAAATTTGTCTAAGGAAAAGCACATATATCTCTCTATATCTCTACATTCTAGGCTTAGAGAGGGTGTTTGTTCTTGGCCTTTAACACCACACCTCGTTGCGACACACCTCCGCCATTGATCTAAGGTACTGGGAGGGTCTTGAGAGGTCTCAAAGAGCTGGTTTTTGATCCAAGAAGCTGCTGGTTTTGCTGAAGCTACAAGGGTAACACACTATTCCCTCTTTTTAGCATTATTTTGATCTATCTCTTAGCCTTACTTGCAAGCATATTTGAGCTTCGGTGTAAACTCTTATTTTGAGGCCCTTAACATGTTTGTTTAAGATCATTTTTCTGTTGGGCGTCATCTACCCCCTTGCATGCTTCATTTTACCTTGTTTTGAGACATGGCTTAGAGCATTTGTGTTTGCCTTTGTTTGGCCTTTTAGCCACTGAAATCCAGTGAATTTTCAGTGGCGAGCATGCTGTTTTGAGTGCCAAAATCAGAGAGGGGTGACCCTCTCTCTCCTTGTTTTGTTTTCTAGCATTTTTGGCCTTACAAAGGAGCCCTTATTTGCATGCTTCCAGGCCATGTTTCAGGCCATTTTTGATGAGTTTTAGGACCTGCATAGGCTCATTGTTCTTGCATTTTGCCCCCGCCTTCGAGCACATATCTTCGTTATCTTGCATGCTTTTGTCTAAGTCTTCGGCCTTGTCAAAAATGGGTCGTCTCCGGGCTTTGACATTCACTCCCGTCACTTATGACTTTCGAGTTCTGTCAAAGAGGGGCAACTGTAGACACCTCATTTTTGACCGACCTTAAGACTCAGACGTCATCGATTGACCGCTCGGTGATTGCGCATGTTGTGCTCGTTCTGAGGTTACGGAGTTTCGGCTGAGAGCCTTACCTCCGGACCTCGGGACTCTTTTGTGCTTTGCCTCGATTTGCGAACCAGGTTCTGTTTTCTCTTCCCGAAGGGAGGGAGAGGTCTCGTAGACCATCTCTCAGTGGCCGTAGGCTACTTTTCGTGGTCGTAGACCACTGTTCCCGTTTGGAGACCAGTTTCCGATTTTTGGAGCCATCGGTCGTGCGCCTCGGTTCGGGACCGCTTAACTTTCCCTTTGGCACGGTTTTTGGACAGCTTGAACCTTTTGAACCTTCGTTTTAGCTTCTTGAGGGCTTGACCTTTTGAACCTTCGTTTTAGCTTCTTGAGGAAGCTTGAACCTTTTGAACCCTTATTTTAGCTTTTTGAGGAAGTTGAACCTTCTGAACCTTCGTTTTAGCTTCTTGAGGGAGCTTGAACCTCTTGAACCTTCGTTTTAGCTTCTTGAGGGAGCTTGAACCTTTTGAACCTTCGTTTTAGCTTCTTGAGGGAGCTTGAACCTTTTGAACCCTTGTTTTAGCCTCTTGAGGATGTTGAACCTTCTGAACCTTCGTTTTAGCTTCTTGAGGGAGCTTGAACCTGTTGAACCTTCGTTTTAGCTTCTTGAGGGAGCTTGAACCTTTTGAACCGTCGTTTCAGCTTCTTGAGGGAGCTTGAACCTTTTGAACCTTCGTTTTAGCTTCGTGAGGAAGCTAGAACCTTTTGAACCCTTGTTTTGGCTTCTTGCGGAAGCTTGAACCCTCTGAACCTTCGTTTTAGCTTCTTGAGGAAGCTTGAACCTTTTGAACCTTTGTTTTAGCTTCTTGAGGAAGCTTGAACCTTTTGAACCTTTGCTCTAGCTTATCCAAGAATCTTGAACCCTTTGCTCTAGCTTCTCCAAGAAGCTTGAACCTTTTGAACCTTTGCTCTAGCATCTCCAAGAAGCTTGAACCCTCTTGTTGCTCTATAAGAGAGGGCTCCCCTCCTTTAGAGAGGTTGAAAAAAATTTGTCTAAGGAAAAGCACATATATCTCTCTATATCTCTACATTCTAGGCTTAGAGAGGGTGTTTGTTCTTGGCCTTTAACACCACACCTCGTTGCACACACCTCCGCCATTGATCTAAGGTACTGGGAGGGTCTTGAGAGGTCTCAAAGAGCTGGTTTTTGATCCAAGAAGCTGCTGGTTTTGCTGAAGCTACAAGGGTAACACACTATTCCCTCTTTTTAGCATTTTTTGATCATCTCTTAGCCTTACTTGCAAGCATATTTGAGCTTCGGTGTAAACTGAAAAAAGTCTTATTTTGAGGCCCTTAACATGTTTGTTTAAGATCATTTTTCTGTTGGGCGTCATCTACCCCCTTGCATGCTTCATTTTACCTTGTTTTGAGACATGGCTTAGAGCATTTGTGTTGCCTTTGTTTGGCCTTTTAGCCACTGAAATCCAGTGAATTTTCAGTGGCGAGCATGCTGTTTTGAGTGCCAAAATCAGAGAGGGGTGACCCTCTCTCTCCTTGTTTTGTTTTCTAGCATTTTTGGCCTTACAAAGGAGCCCTTATTTGCATGCTTCCAGCCATGTTTCAGGCCATTTTGATGAGTTTTAGGACCTGCATAGGCTCATTGTTCTTGCATTTTGCCCCGCCTTCGAGCACATATCTTCGTTATCTTGCATGCTTTTGTCTAAGTCTTCGGCCTTGTCAAAAATGGGTCGTCTCCGGACTTTGACATTCACTCCCGTCACTTATGACTTTCGAGTTCTGTCAAAGAGGGGCAACTGTAGACACCCATTTTTGACCGACCTTAAGACTCAGACGCCATCGATTGACCGCTCGGTGATTGCGCATGTTGTGCTCGTTCTGAGGTTACGGAGTTTCGGCTGAGAGCCTTACCTCCGGACCTCGGACTCTTTGTGCTTTGCCTCGATTTGCGAACCAAGTTCTGTTTTCTCTGGAGGGAGAGTCTCGTAGAACATCTCTCAGTGGCCGTAGGCACTTTTCGTGGTCGTAGACCACTGTTCCCGTTTGGAGACCAGTTTCCGATTTTGGAGCCATCGGTCGTGCGCCTCGGTTGGACCGCTTAACTTTTCCTTTGGCACGGTTTTTGGACAGCTTGAACCTTTTGAACCTTCGTTTTAGCTTCTTGAGGGTGCTTGACCTTTTGAACCTTCGTTTTAGCTTCTTGAGGAAGCTTGAACCTTTTGAACCCTTATTTTAGCTTTGAGGAAGTTGAACCTTCTGAACCTTCGTTTTAGCTTCTTGAGGGAGCTTGAACCTTTGAACCTTCGTTTTAGCTTCTTGAGGGAGCTTGAACCTTTTGAACCTTCGTTTTAGCTTCTTGAGGGAGCTTGAACCTTTTGAACCTTGTTTTAGCTCTTGAGGAGTTGAACCTTTGAACCTTCGTTTTAGCTTCTTGAGGGAGTTGAACCTTTGAACCTTCGTTTTAGCTTCTTGAGGGAGCTTGAACCTTTTGAACCGTCGTTTCAGCTTCTTGAGGGAGCTTGAACCTTTTGAACCTTCGTTTTAGCTTCGTGAGGAAGCTAACCTTTTGAACCCTTGTTTTGGCTTCTTGCGGAAGCTTGAACCCTCTGAACCTTCGTTTTAGCTTCTTGAGGAAGCTTGAACCTTTTGAACCTTGTTTTAGCTTCTTGAGGAAGCTTGAACCTTTTGAACCTTTGCTCTAGCTTCTCCAGAAGCTTGAACCCTTTGCTCTACTTCTCCAAGAAGCTGAACCTTTTGAACCTTTGCTAGCTTCTCCAAGAAGCTTGAACCCTCTTGTTTCTCTATAAGAGAGGGCCTCCCTCTCCTTTAGAGAGGTTGAAAAAAATTTGTCTAAGGAAAAGCACATATATCTCTCTATATCTCTACATTCTAGGCTTAGAGAGGGTGTTTGTTCTTGGCCTTTAACACCACACCTCGTTGCCACACACCTCCACCATTGATCTAAGGTTCTTGGAGGGTCTTGAGAGGTCTCAAAGAGCTAGTTTTTGGTCCAAGAAGCTGCTGGTTTTGCTGAACCTACAAGGGTAACACACTATTCCTTCTTTTTAGCATTATTTTGATCCATCTCTTAGCCTTACTTGCAAGCATATTTGAGCTTCGGTGTAAACTGAAAAAAGTCTTATTTTGAGGCCCTTAACATGTTTGTTTAAGATCATTTTTCTGTTGGGGCTTATCTACCCCTTGCATGCTTCATTTTACTTGTTTTGAGCCATGCCTTAGAGCATTTGTGTTGCCTTTGTTTGGCCTTTTAGCCCTGAAATCCAGTGATTTTCAGTGGCTAGCACTATTTTGAGTCCCAAAATCAGAGAGGGGTGACCATCTCTCTCCTTGTTTTGTTTTCCAGCATTTTTGGCCTTACAAAGGAGCCCTTATTTGCATGCTTCCAAGCTATGTTTCTGGCCATTTTGATGAGTTTTAGGACCTGCATAGGCTCATTGTTCTTGCATTTTGCCCCCGCCTTCGAGCACATATCTTCGTTATCTTGCATGTTTTTGTCTAAGTCTTCGGCTTTGTCAAAAATGCGTCGTCTCCGGGCTTTGACATTCACCCCCGTCACTTATGACTTTAAAGTTCTGTCAAAGAGGGGCAACTGTGGACACCCCTTTTTTGACCGACCTTAAGAGTCAGACGTCATCAATTGAGTGCTCGGTGATTGTGCATGTTGTGCTCATTCTGAGGTTACGGAGTTTCGGCTGAGAGCCTTACCTCCGGACCTCGGTACTCTTTTGTGTTTTGCCTCGATTTGCGAACCAGGTTATGTTTTCTCTTCCCGAAGGGAGGGAGAGGTCTCGTAGACCATCTGTCAGTGGCCGTAGGCTACTTTTCATGGGCGCAGACCACTGTTCCCGTTCGGAGACCAGTTTCCGATTTTCGGAGCCGTCGGCCGTGCGCCTCGGTTCGGGATCGCTTAACTTTCTCCGTTTGGCACGGTTTTTGGACAGCTTTAACCTTTTGAACCTTCGTTTTAGCTTCTTGAGGGAGCTTGAACCTTTTGAACCTTCGTTTTAGCTTCTTGAGGAAGCTTGAACCTTTTGAACACTTATTTTAGCATCTTAAGGAAGTTGAACCTTTTGAACCTTCGTTTTTGCTTGTTGAGGGAGCTTGAACCTTTTGAACCTTCGTTTCAGCTTCTTGAGGGAGCTTGAACCTTTTGAACCTTCCTTTTAGCTTCTTGAGGAAGCTTGAACCTTTTAAACCCTTATTTTGGTTTCTTAAGGAAGTTGAACCTTCTGAACGTTCGTTTTAGCTTCTTGAGGGAGCTTGAACCTTTTGAACCTTTGTTATAGCTTCTTGAGGGAGCATGAACAACTTGAACCTTCGTCTTAGCTTCTTGAGGGAGCTTGAACCTTTTGAACCTTCGTTTTAGCTTCTTGAGGGAGCTTGAACCTTTTGAACCTTCGTTTTAGCTTCTTGAGGAAGCTTGAACCTTTTGAACCCTTATTTTAGCTTCTTGAGTAAGTTGAACCTTCTGAACCTTCGTTTTAGCATCTTGAGGGAGCTTGAACCTTTTGAACCTTCGTTATAGCTTCTTGAGGGAGCTTGAACCATTTAAACCTTCGTCTTAGCTTCTTGAGGGAGCTTGAACCTTTTGAACCTTGGTTTTAGCTTCTTGAGGAAGTTGAACTTTCTGAACCTTCGTTTTACCTTCTTAAGGGAGTATGAACCTTTTGAACCTTCGTTTTAGCTTCTTGAGGGAGCTTGAACCTTTTGAACCTTCGTTTTAGCTTCTTGAGGAAGCTTGAACCTTTTGAACCCTTGATTTGGCTTCTTGAGGAAGCTTGAACCCTCTGAACCTTCGTTTCAGCTTCTTGAGGAGGCTTGAACCTTCTGAACCTTCGTTTTACCTTCTTGAGGAAGCTTGAACCTTTTGAACCTTTGCTCTAGCTTCTCCAAGAAGCTTGAACCCTTTGCTTTAACTTCTCCAAGAAGCCTGAACCTTTTGAACCTTTGCTCTAGCTTCTCCAAGAAGCTTGAACCCTCTTGTTTCTCTATAAGAGAGGGCCTCCCTCTCCTTTAGAGAGGTTGAAAAAAATTTGTCTAAGGAAAGGCACATATATCTCTCTATATCTCTACATTCTAGGCTTAGAGAGGGTGTTTGTTCTTGGCCTTTAACACCACACCTCATTGACACACACCTCCACCATTGATCTAAGGTTCTTGGAGGGTCTTGAGTGGTCTCAAAGAGCTAGTTTTTGGTCTAAGAAGCTGCAGGTTTTGCTGAACCCACAAGGGTAACACACTATTCCCTCTTTTTAGCGTTATTTTGATCCATCTCTAAGCCTTACTTGCAAGCATATTTGAGCTTCGGTGTAAACTGAAAAAACTCTTATTTTGAGGCCCTTCACATGTTTGTTTAAGATAATTTTTCTATTGGGGGTCATCTACCCCCTTGCATGCTTCATTTTACCTCGTTTTGAGCCATGCCTTAGAGCATTTGTGTTGGCCTTTGTTTGGCCTTTTAGCCACTGAAATCCAGTGGATTTTCAGTGGCTAGCATGCTATTTTGAGTGCCAAAATCAGAGAGGGGTGACCCTCTCTCTCCTTGTTTTGTTTTCTATCATTTTTGGCCTTACAAAGTAGCCCTTATTTGCATGCTTCCAAGCCATGTTTCAGGCCATTTTTGATGAGTTTTAGGACCAGCATAGGCTCATTGTTCTTGCATTTTGCCCCTGCCTTCGAGCACATATCTTCGTTAACTTGCATGCTTTTGTCTAAGTCGTCGGCTTTGTCAAAAATGGGCCGTCTCCGGGCTTTGACATTCACCCCCGTCACTTATGACTTTCGAGTTCTGTCAAAGAGGGGCAACTGTAGACACCCCATTTTTGACCAACCTTAAGAGTCAGACGTCATCAATTGAGTGCTCGGTGATTGCGCATGTTGTGCTCATTCTGAGGTTACGGAGTTCCGGCTGAGAGCCTTAACTCCGGACCTCGGTACTCTTTTGTGTTTTGCCTCGATTTGCGAACCAGGTTCTGTTTTCTCTTCCCGAAGGGAGGGAGAGGTCTCATAGACCATCTCTCAGTGGCCGTAGGCTACTTTTCATGGTCGTAGACCATTGCTCCCCTTTGGAGACCAGTTTCCGATTTTTGGAGCCGTCGGCCGTGCGCCTCGATTCGGGACCGCTTAACTTTCTCCGTTTGGCACGGTTTTTGGACAGCTTGAACCTTTTGAACCTTCGTTTTAGCTTCTTGAGGGAGCTTGAACCTTTTGAACCTTCGTTTTAGCTTCTTGAGGGAGCTTCAACCTTTTGAACCTTCGTTTTCTCTTCTTGAGTAAGCTTGAACCTTTTGAACCTTGGTTTTAGCTTCTTGAGGGAGCTTCAACCTTTTGAACCTTCTTTTTAGCTTCTTGAGGGAGCTTGAACCTTTTGAACCTTCGTTTTAGCTTCTTGAGGGAGGTTGAACCCTTTGAACCCTTGTTTTGGCTTCTTGAAGAAGCTTGAACCTTCTGAACCTTCGTTTTAGCTTCTTGAGGAAGCTTAAACCTTTTGAACCTTCGTTTTAGCTTCTTGAGGAAGTTTGAACCTTTTGAACCTTTGCTCTAGCTTCTCCGAGAAGCTTTTGTCTAAGTCTTCGGCCATGTCAAAAGTGGGTTGTCCCCGGGCTTTGACATTTACTCCCGTCACTTATGACTTTCGAGTTCTATCAAAGAGGGGCAACTGTAGACACCCTATTTTTGACAGACCTTGAGACTTAGATGTCATCGATTGAGCGCTCGGTGATTGCGCGTGTTGTGCTCGTTCTGAGGTTACGGAGTTTCGGTTGAGAGCCTTACCTCCGGACCTCGGGACTCTTTCGTGCTTTGCCTCGATTTGCGAACCAGGTACAGTTTTCTCTTCTCGAAGGGAGGGAGAGGTCTCGTAGACCATCTCTCAGTAGCTGTAGGCTACTTTTCGTGGTCGTAGACCACTATTCCCGTTTGGAGACCAGTTTCCCATTTTTGGAGTCGTCGGTCGTGCGCCTCGATTTGGGACCGCTTAACTTTCTCCGTTTGGCACGGTTTTTGGACAGCTTGGACCTTTTGAACCTTCATTTTAGCTTCTTAAGGGAGCTTGAACCTTTTGAACCTTCATTTTAGCTTCTTGAGGAAACTTGAACCTTTTGAACCTTCGTTTTAGCTTCTTGAGGATGCTTGAACCTTTTGAACCCTGGTTTTAGGTTGTTGAGGAAGTTGAACCTTCTGAACCTTCGTTTTAGCTTCTTGAGGGAGCTTGAACGTTTTAAACCTTCGTTTTAGCTTCATGAGGGAGCTTGAACCTTTCGAACCTTCGTTTTAGCTTCTTCAGGGAGCTTGAACCTTTTGAACCTTCGTTTTAGCTTCTTGAGGAAGCTTGAACCTTTTGAACCCTGGTTTTAGCTTCTTGAGGAAGTTGAACCTTCTGAACCTTCGTCTTAACTTCTTAAGGGAGCTTGAACCTTTTGAACCTTCGTTTTTGCATCTTGAGGGAGTTTGAACCTTTTGAACCCTTGTTTTGGCTTTTTGAGGAAGCTTGAACCTTCTGAACCTTCGTTTTAGCTTCTTGAGGAAGCTTGAACCTTTTGAACCTTTGTTTTAGCTTCTTGAGAAAACTTGAACCTTTTGAACCTTTGCTCTAGCTTCTCTGAGAAGCTTGAACCCTTTGCACTAGCGTCTCCAAGAAGATTGAACCTTTTGAACCTTTGCTCTAGCTTCTCCAAGAAGCTTGAACCTTTTGAACCTTTGCTCTAGCTTCTCCAAGAAGCTTGAACCTTTTGAACCTTTGCTCTAGCTTCTCTAAGAAGCTTGAACCTTTTGCTCTAGCTTTTCCAAGAAGCTTGAACCCTCTTGTTTCTCTATAAGAGAGGGCCTCCCTCTCCTTT
Organism: Camellia japonica; assembly: GCA_030407325.1. Taxonomy (NCBI): domain Eukaryota; kingdom Viridiplantae; phylum Streptophyta; class Magnoliopsida; order Ericales; family Theaceae; genus Camellia; species Camellia japonica. The sequence continues at coordinate 59,142,601 of JAPPVO010000010.1, forward strand.
AGAGAGGTTGTAAAAAATTTGTCTAAGGAAAAGCACATATATCTCTCTATATCTCTACATTCTAGGCTCAGAGAGGGTGTTTGTTCTTGGCCTTTAACACCACACCTCATAGCCACACACCTCCACCATTGATCTAAGGTTCTTGGAGGGTCTTGAGAGGTCTCAAAGAGCTAGTTTTTGGTCCAAGAAGCTGCCGGTTTTGCTGAAGCTACAAGGGTAACACACTATTCCCTCTTTTTGACATTATTTTGATCCATCTCTTAGCCTTACTTGCAAGCATATTTGAGCTTCGGTGTAAACTGAAAAAAGTCTTATTTTGAGGCCCTTAAGATGTTTTTTTAAATCATTTTTCTATTGGCGGTCATCTACCTACCCCCTTGCATGCTTCATTTTACCTTGTCCTTGTTTTGAGCCATGCCTTAGAGCATTTGTGTTGGCCTTTGTTTGGCCTTTTAGCCACTGAAATCCAGTGGATTTTCAATGGCTAGCATGCTGTTTTGAGTGCCAAAATCAGAGAGGGGTGACCCTCTCTCTCCTTATTTCGTTTTATAGCATTTTTTGCTTAACAAAGGAGCCCTTATTTGCATGATTCCAAGCCGTGTTTCAGGCCACTTTTGATGAGTTTTAGGAGCTGCATAGGCTCATTGTTCTTGCATTTTCCCCCGCCTTCGAGCACATATCTTCGTTAACTTGCATGCTTTTGTCTAAGTCTTCGGCCTTGTCAAAAATGGGTCGTCTCCGGGCTTTGACATTCACTCCTGTCACTTATGACTTTCGAGTTTTGTCAAAGAGGGGCAACTGTAGACACCCCATTTTTGACCGACCTTAACACTCAGACGTCATTGATTGAGCGCTCGGTGATTGCGCATGTTGTGCTCGTTCTGAGGTTACGGTGTTTCGACAGAGAGCCGTACCTCCGGACCTCGAGACTCTTGTGTGCTTTGCCTCGATTTGCGAACCAGGTTCTGTTTTCTCTTCCCGAAGGGAGGGAGAGGTCTCGTAGACCGTCTCTCAGTGGCCGTAGGCTACTTTTCATGGTCGTAGACCACTGTTCCCGTTTGGAGACCAGTTTTCGGTTTTCGGAGCCGTTGGCCGTGCGCCTCGGTTCGGACCCGCTTAACTTTCTCCGTTTGGCACGGTTTTTGGACAGCTTGAACCTTTTGAACCTTCGTTTTAGCTTCTTGAGGGAGCTTGAACCTTTTGAACCTTCGTTTTAGCTTCTTGAGGAAGCTTGAACCTTTTGAACTTCGTTTTAGCTTCTTGAGGAAGCTTGAACGTTTTGAACCCTGGTTTTAGCTTCTTGAGGAAGTTGAACCTTCTGAACCTTCGTTTTAGCTTCCTGAGGGAGCTTAAACCTTTTGAACCTTCGTTTTAGCTTCTTGAGGGAGCTTGAACCTTTTGAACCTTCGTTTTAACTTCTTGAGGGAGCTTGAACCTTTTGAACCCTTGTTTTGGCTTCTTGAGGAAGCTTGAACCTTCTGAACCTTCGTTTTACCTTGTTGAGGAAGCTTCAACCTTTTGAACCTTCGTTTTAGCTTCTTGAGGAAGCTTGAACCTTTTGAACCTTTGCTCTAGCTTCTCCAAGAAGCTTGAACATTTGCTCTAGCTTCTCCAAGAAGCTTGAACCTTTTGAACCTTTGCTCTAGCTTCTCCAAAAAGCTTGAACCTTTTGCTCTAACTTCTCCAAGAAGCTTGAACCCTCTGGTTTCTGTATAAGAGAGGGCCTCCCTCTCCTTTAGAGAGGTTGAAAAAAATTTGTCTAAGGAAGAGCACATAAATCTCTCTATATCTCTATATTCTATGCTTAGAGAGGGTGTTTGTTCTTGGCCTTTAACACCACACCACATTGCCACACTCCTCCACCATTGATCTAAGGTTCTTGGAGGGTCTTGAGAGGTCACAACGAGCTGGTTTTTGGTCCAAGAAGTTGCTGGTTTTGCTGAACCTACAAGGGTAACACACTATTCCCTCTTTTTAGCATTATTTTGATCCATCTCTTAGCCTTACTTGCAAGCATATTTGAGCTTCGGTGTAAACTGAAAAAGTCTTATTTTGAGGCCCTTAAGATGTTTGTTTCAGATCATTTTTCTGTTGGGGGTGATCTACCCCCTCGCATGCTTCATTTTACCTTGTTTTGAGCCATACATTAGAGCATTTGTGTTGACCTTTGTTTGGCCTTTTAGCCACTGAAATCCAATGGATTTTCGGTGGCTAGCATATTGTTTTGAGTGCCAAAATCAAAGAGGGGTGACCTTCCCTCTCGTTGTTTTGTTTTCTAGCATTTTTGGCCTTACAAAGGAGCCCTTATTTGCATGCTTCGAAGCCATGTTTTAGGCCATTTTTTATGAGTCTTAGGACCTGCATAGGCTCATTGTTCTTGCATTTTGCCCCCGCCTTCGAGCACATATCTTCGTTGTCTTGCATGCTTTTGTTTAAGTCTTCGGCTTTGTCAAAAATGGGTCGTCTCCGGGCTTTGACATTCACTCCCGTCACTTATGACTTTCGAGTTTTGTCAAAGAGGGCAACTGTAGACACCCCATTTTTGACCGACCTTAAGACTCAGACGTCATCGATTGAGCGCTTGGTCATTGCGCATGTTGTGCTCGTTCTGAGGTTACGGAGTTTCGGCAGAGAGCCTTACCTCCAGACCTCGGGACTCTTTCGTGCTTTGCCTCGATTTGCGAACCAGGTACTGTTTTCTCTTCCCGAAGGGAGGGAGAGGTCTCGTAGACCATCTCTCAGTGGCCGTAGGCTACTTTTCGTGGTCGTAGACCACTATTCCCGTTTGGAGACCAGTTTTCGATTTTCGGAGCCGTCGGTCGTGCGCCTCGGTTCGGGATCGCTTAACTTTCTCCGTTTGGCACGGTTTTTGGACAGCTTGAACCTTTTGAACCTTCGTTTTAGCTTCTTGAGGGAGCTTGAACCTTTTGAACCTTTGTTTTAGTTTCTTGAGGAAGCTTGAACCTTTTGAACCTTCGTTTTAGCTTCTTGAGGATGCTGGAACCTTTTGAACCTTCGTTTTAGCTTCTGGAGGAAGCTTGAACCTTTTGAACCCTGGTTTTAGCTTCTTGAGGAAGTTGAACCTTCTGAACCTTCGTTTCAGCTTCCTGAGGGAGCTTGAACCTTTTGAACCTTCGTTTTAGCTTCTTGAGGGAGCTTGAACCTTTTGAACCCTTGTTTTTGCTTCTTGAGGAAGCTTGAACCTTCTGAGCCTTCGTTTTAGCTTCTTGAGGAGGTTTGAACCTTTTGAACCTTCGTTTTAGCTTATTGTGGAAGCTTGAACCTTTTGAACCTTTGCCCTAGCTTCTCCGAGAAGCTTGAACCCTTTGCTCTAGCTTCTCCAAGAAGATTGAACCTTTTGAAACTTTGTTGTAGCTTCTCCAAGAAGCTTGAACCTTTTGAACCTTTGCTCTAGCTTCTCTAAGAAGCTTGAACCTTTTGCTCTAGCTTCTCCAAGAAGCTTGAACCCTCTTGTTTCTCTATAAGAGAGGGCCTCCCTCTCCTTTAGAGATGTTGAAAAAAATATGTCTAACGAAAAGCACATATATCTCTCTATATCTCTGCATTCTAGGCTTAAAGAGGGTGTTTGTTCTTGGCCTTTAACGCCACACACCTCCACCATTGATCTAAGGTTCTTGGAGGGTCTTGAGAGGTCTCAAACTGCTGGTTTTTGGTCCAAGAAGCTGCTGGTTTTCTTGAACCTACAAGGGTAACACACTATTCCCTCTTTTTAGCATTATTTTGATCCATCTCTTAGCCTTACTTGCAAGCATATTTGAGCTTCGGTGTAAACTGAAAAAAGTCTTATTTTGAGGCCCTTAACATGTTTGTTTAAGATCATTTTTCTGTTGGGGGTCATCTACCTCCTTGCATGCTTCATTTTACCTTGTTCTGAGCCATGCCTTAGAGCATTTGTGTTGGCCTTTGTTTGGCCTTTTAGCCATTGAAATCCAGTGGATTTTCGGTGGCTAGCTTGCTGTTTTTGAGTGCCAAAATCAGAGAGGGGTGACCCTCTCTCACCTTGTTTTGTTTTCTAGCATTTTTGGCCTTACAAAGGAGCCCTTATTTGCATGCTTCCAAGCCATGTTTCAGGCCATTTTTGATGAGTTTTAGGACCTGCATAGGCTCATTGTTCTTGCATTTTGCCCCCGCCTTCGAGCACATATCTTCGTTATCTTGCATGCTTTTTTCTAAGTCTTCGGCCTTCTCAAAAATGGGTCATCTCCGGGCTTTGACATTCACTCCCGTCATTTATGACCTTCGAGTTCTGTCAAAGAGGGGCAACTATAGACACCCCATTTTTGACCGACTTTAAGACTCAGACGTCATCGATTGAGTGCTCGGTGATTGCGCATGTTGTGCTCGTTCTGAGGTTACGGAGTTTTGACTGAGAGCCTTACCTCCGGACCTCGGGACTCTTTCGTGCTATTCCTCGATTTGCGAACTGGGTACTATTTTCCCTTCCCGAAGGGAGGGAGTGGCCTCGTAGACCATCTCTCAGTGGCCGTAGGCTACTTTTCATGGTCGTAGACCACTGTTCCCATTTGGAGACCAGTTTCCGATTTTCGGAGCCGTCGGTCGTGCGCCTCGGTTTGGACCCGCTTAAATTTCTCCGTTTGGCACGGTTTTTGGACAGCTTCAGCCTTTTGAACCTTCGTTTTAGCTTCTTGAGCGAGCTTGAACCTTTTGAACATTCGTTTTACCTTCTTGAGGAAGCTTGAACCTTTTGAACCTTCGTTTTAGCTTCTTGAGGAAGCCTGAACCTTTTGAACCCTGGTTTCAGCTTCTTGAGGAAGTTGAACCTTCTGAACCTTCGTTTTAGCTTCTTGCGGGAGCTTGAACCTTTTGAACCTGCGTTTTAGCTTCTTGAGGGAGCTTGAACCTTTTGAACCTTCGTTTTAGCTTCTTGAGGGAGCTTGAAGCTTGTGAACCTTCGTTTTATATTCTTGAGGGACCTTGAACCTTTTGAACCTTCATTTGAGCTTCTTGAGGGACCTTGAACCTTTTGAACCTTCATTTTAGCTTCTTGAGGAAGGTTGAACCTTTTGAACCCTGGTTTTAGCTTCTTGAGGAAGTTAAACCTTCTGAGCCTTCGTTTTAGCTTCCTGAGGGAGCTTGAACCTTTTGAACCTTCGTTTTAGCTTCTTGAGGGAGCTTGAACCTTTTGAACCTTCGTTTTAGTTACTTGAGGGAGCTTGAACCTTGTGAACCTTCGTTTTATCTTCTTGAGGGACCTTGAACCTTTTGAACCTTCATTTTAGCTTCTTGAGGAAGCTTGAACCTTTTGAACCCTGGTTTTAGCTTCTTGAGGAAGTTGAACCTTCTGAGCCTTCGTTTTAGCTTCTTGAGGGAGTTTGAACCTTTTGAACTTTCATTTTAGCTTCTTGAGGGAGCTTGAACCTTTTGAACCTTCGTTTTAGCTTCTTGAGGGAGCTTGAACCTTTTGAACCCTTGTTTTGGCTTCTTGACGAAGCTTGAACCTTCTGAACCTTCGTTTTAGCTTCTTGAGGAAGCTTGAACCTTTTGAACCTTCGTTTTAGCTTTTTGAGGAAGCTTGAACCTTTTGAACCTTTGCTCTAGCTTCTCTAAGAAGCTTGAACCCTTTGCTCTAGCTTCTCCAAGAAGCTTGAACCTTTTGAACCTTTTCTCTAGCTTCTCTGAGAAGCTTGAACCTTTTTCTCTAGCTTCTCCAAGAAGCTTGAACCCTCTTGTTTCTCTATAAGAGGGGGCCTCCCTCTCCTTTAGAGAGGCTGAAAAAAATTTGTCTAAGGAAGAGCACATATATCTCTCTATATCTCTATGTTCTAGGCTTAAAGATGGTGTTTGTTCTTGGCCTTTAACACCACACCTCATTGTCACACACCTCCACCATTGATCTAAGGTTCTTGGAGGGTCTTGAGAGGTCTCAAAGAGCTAGTTTTTGGTCCAAGAAGTTGCTGGTTTTGCTGAATCTACAAGGGTAACACACTATTCCCTCTTTTTAGCATTATTTTGATCCATCTCTTAGCCTTACTTGCAAGCATATTTGAGCTTCGGTGTAAACTGAAAAAAGTCTTATTTTGAGGCCCTTAACATGTTTGTTTAAGATCATTTTTCTGTTGGGGGTCATCTACCCCCTTGCATGCTTCCATTTTACATTGTTTTGAGCCATGCCTTAGTGCATTTGTGTTGGCCTTTGTTTGGCCTTTTAGCCACTGAAATCTTGTGGATTTTCAGTGGCTAGCATGCTGTTTTGAGTGCCAAAATCAGAGAGGGGTGACCCTCTCTCTCCTTGTTTTGTTTTCTAGCATTTTTGGCCTTACAAAGGAGCCCTTATTTGCATGCATCCAAGCCATGTTTCAGGCCATTTTTGATGAGTTTTAGGGCCTGCATAGGCTCATTGTTCTTGCATTTTGCCCCCGCCTTCGACCACATATCTTCGTTATCTTGCATGCTTTTGTCTAAGTCTTCGACCTTGTCAAAAATGGCTCATCTCCGGGCTTTGACATTCACTCCCGTCACCTATCACTTTCGAGTTCTGTCAAAGAGGGGCAACTGTAGACACCCCATTTTTGACCAACCTTAAGACTCTGACGTCATCGATTGAGCGCTCGGTGATTACGCGTGTTGTGCTCGTTCTGAGGTTACAGAGTTTCGGCTGAGAGCCTTACCTCCGGACCTCGGGACTCTTTTGTGCTTTGCCATGATTTACGAACTAGGCTCTGTCTTCTTTTCCCAAAGGGAGGGAAAGGTCTCATAGACCATCTCTCAGTGGCCGTAGGCTACTCATCGTGGTCGTAGACCACTGTTCCCGTTTGGTGACAAGTTTCCGATTTTCGGAGCCGTCGGTCGTGCGCCTCGGTTCGGGACCGTTTAATTTCTCCGTTTGGCACGGTTTTTGGATAGCTTGAACCTTTTGAACATTCGTTTTAGCTTCTTGAGGGATCTTGAACCTTTTGAACCTTCGTTTTAGCTTCTTGGGGAAGCTTGAACCTTTTGAACCCTGGTTATAGCTTCTTGAGGAAGTTGAACCTTCGTTTTAGCTTCTTGAGGGAGCTTGAACCTTTTGAACTTTTGGTTTAGCTTCTTGAGGGAGCCTGAACCTTTTGAATCTTCGTTTTAGCTTCTTGAGGGAGCTTGAACCTTTTGAACCTTCGTTTTAGCTTCTTGTGGGAGCTTGAACCTTTTGAACCTTCGTTTCAGCTTCTTGAGGGAGCTTGAACGTTTTGAACCTTCGTTTTCGCTTCTTGAGAAAGCTTGAACCTTTTGAACCCTTGTTTTGGCTTCTTGAGGAAGCTTGAACCCTCTGAACCTTCGTTTTAGCTTCTTGAGGAAGCTTGAACATTTTGAACCTTCCTTTCAGCTTCTTGAGGAAGCTTGAGCCTTTTGAACCTTTGCTCTAGCTTCTCCAAGAAGCTTGAACCTTTTGAGCCTTTGCTCTAGCTTCTCCAAGAAGCTTGAACCTTTGCTCTAGCTTCTCCAAGAAGCTTGAGCCCTCTTGTTTCTCTATAAGAGAGGGCCTCCCTCTCCTTTAGAGAGGTTGAAAAAGATTTGTCCAAGGAAAAGAACATATATCTCTCTATATCTCTACATTCTTGGCTTAGAGACGGTGTTTGTTCTTGGCGTTTAACACCACACCTCATTGCCACACACCTCCACCATTGATCTAAGGTTCTTGGAGGGTCTTGAGAGGTCTCAAAGAGCTGGTTTTTGGTCCAAGAAGCTGCTGGTTTTGCTGAACCTACAAGGGTAACACACTATTCCCTCTTTTTAGCATTATTTTGATCCATCTCTTAGCCTTACTTGCAAGCATATTTGAGCTTCGGTGAAAACTGAAAAAAGTCTTATTTTGAGGCCCTTAACATGTTTGTTTAAGATCATTTTTCTGTTGGGGGTCATCTACCCCCTTGCATGCTTCATTTTACCTTGTTTTGGGCCATGCCTTAGAGCATTTGTGGTGGCCTTTGTTTCGGCCTTGAGCCCCTGAAATCCAGTGGATTTTTAGTGGCTAGCATGCTGTTTTGAGTGCCAAAATCAGAGAGGAGTGACCCTCTCTCTCCTTGTTTTGTTTTCTAGCATTTTTTGCCTTACAAAGGAGCCCTTATTTGCATGCTTCCAAGCCATGTTTCAGGCCATTTTTGATGAGTTTTTGGACCTGCATAGGCTGATTGTTCATGCATTTTGCCCCCACCTTCGAGCACATATCTTTGTTATCTTGCATGCTTTTGTCTAAGTCTTCGGCCTTATCAAAAATGGGTCGTCTCCGGGCTTTGACATTCACTCCCGTCACTTATGACTTTCGAGTCCTGTCAAAGAGGGGCAACTGTAGACACCCCATTTTTGACCGACCTTAAGACTTAGATGTTGAGAACTCGGTGATTGCGTATGTTGGGCTCGTTCTGAGGTTACGAAGTTTCGGTTGAGAACCTTACCTCCGGACCTCGGGACTCTTTTGTGCTTTGCCTCGATTTGCGAACCAGGTTCTATTTTCTCTTCCCGAAGGGAGGGAGAGGTCTCGTGGACCATCTCTCAGTGGCTGTAGGCTACATTTCATGGTCGTAGACCACTGTTTCCGTTTGGAGACCAGTTTCCGATTTTCGGACCCGTCGGCCGTGCGCCTCTGTTCGAGACCGCTTAACTTTCTCCATTTGGGACAGTTTTTGGACAGCTTGTACCTTTTGAACCTTCGTTTTTGCTTCTTGAGGGAGCTTGAACCTTTTGAACCTTCGTTTTAGTTTTTTGAGGGAGCTTGAACATTTTGAACCCTTGTTTTGGCTTCTTGAGGAAGCTTGAACCCTCTGAACCTTCGTTTTAGCTTCTTGAGGAAGCTTGAACCTTTTGAACCTTCATTTTAGCTTCTTGAGGAAACTTGAACCTTATGAACCTTTGCTCTAGCTTCTCCGAGAAGCTTGAACCCTTTGCTCTAGCTTCTCCAAGAAGCGTGAACCCTTAGCTCTAGCTTCTCCAAGAAGCTTGAACCTTTTGAACCTTTGCTCTAGCTTCTCCAAGAAGCTTGAACCTTTGCCCTAGCTTCTCCAAGAAGCTTGAACCCTCTTATTTCTCTATAAGAGAGGGCCTCCCTCTCCTTTAGAGAGGTTGAAAAAGATTTGTCTAAGGAAAAGCATATATATCTCTCTATATCTCTACATTCTTGGCTTAGAGAGGGTATTTGTTCTTGGCCTTTAACACCACACCTCATTGCCACACACCTCCACCATTGATCTAAGGTTCTTGGAGGGTCTTGAGAGGTCTCAAAGAGCTGGTTTTTGGTCCAAGAAGTTGCTGGTTTTGCTGAACCTACAAGGGTAACACACTATTCCCTCTTTTTAGCATTCTTTTGATCCATCTCTTAGCCTTACTTGCAAGCATATTTGAGCTTCGGTGTAAACTGAAAAAAGTCTTATTTTGAGGCCCTTAACATGTTTGTTTAAGATCATTTTTCTGTTGGGGGTCATGTAATGACCCCAAAATGCGTACAAGAAATCATCTTTATTTACCTATGAAAGGATGTGTTTTAATTTAATTATAGCTATTAGAATTAAAGCATTATCTGTTGAGTTACGAACTTAAAATTGAAATTACCGACCTTTATGGGTTCAAAAATTAAAATTGAGTGCTTGGGTATGTTAATGGGAATTTTTAGAACTATTGGGAAAAATTAATTTGAAATCTAATTTGTCTGATTCGTTAATGGACGTTTGGGTGATTAACTTTATACTGCAAATTAAAGGCCTTAGAAGCTTAATTATTTGGAATTAATCTTATATTTGCGATCAGCATGATTTTTCAGTCATAATATAATTTTCTGGGAAATTTCAATTAGGAATGATTAAACTGATTAAGTTTTGTCTTATTTGATTATTATATATAAATGTAAGTTTGAGCCATTATAATAATATATATATGCCCTAGTCATTGACTTTAAACCTTAAGAACAAATAATCTCCTGGAGAGGGTTAGAAAGGAGAGGGGTTAGAGAAGAAGGACTAAGGGGAACGAAGCTTCAAGGGAGAAGAGGAGGAGTTAAGGAAAATTAGTGAGGATTTAAGTCAAGGTATGCATGAATTATCTTCTCTTTAACCACTTTTGAATTTCTCTTCTTTTATGGAGATCAAGTGTGTGAATATTGTTCTTTTGAGAAGTATTCTTGAAATATATATAGTTGTTTTTAAAAGTAAATTGAGAATGATTGCTTGGATATTCAAGTTGGACTTGCATGTTTATATCATGTTTGTTGGTATATTGATGGGAATTGGGTTGTTTAAAGTTTAAGATCCAAGTTATAGAGAAGTTAGTATATGTTTATCATGCTTATATCCATGTTTTTGAACCATATTTTAACAAGTAAAGAACCTATTTTGAGCCTTGAAGAAGTGTACCAAAAATTGCATTTTTCTGCATTTTCGGACAGCTTTCTGCCCAAATCGCCGCACGTGCGGGGCTTCTTGCCGCACGTGCGGGAGACAGCTTGTCCAGCCAACTTTGATTAAGCATATCTTTTTCATCCGGACTCCGTTTTGAGTGATTCTTGAGCCTAAAATCAAGCCCCGAAGTCTAGTTTCCAATGGCGCTAGTCTCACTCCAAAATTCTAAATACAGAAATAGTTATGCCCAAATTAGTGGCGACTGTTCACGTTGTGTCAACCGGTTTTGTACCATTTCTTCACCTAAACCATTTTCCATCGATTTCTCCTATTTTCTAAAACATGGATTATAATCTAGGAAGACTAATGAGGCTAGAACCACCATGGCTATTGGTTAAAATAAGAGAAGAGATGGGTTTTTCCTCATATTCTGTTATGTGCATTGTGTTTGTAGGTCAAGACGAGGACATCTTTCCACCGCTATCAGAGACCTACCACTGTGAGTAGTAGTACGCTTTACCACCGCTAATGATTGCCATTAGTATTTTGTTAATTCCGTTACTTATGTATGTAAAAGTTTCAAGGAAGATAAATGTATTATATAATGTTTCAAGGAAGATAAATGTTATATGTTTAAGTAATGTTTCAAGGAAGATAAATGTTATATGTTTATGTAGATGATTCAAGGAAGGTAAATAAGAAAGAGAAAGAATGAAATGACCTTCCTATGATTCTGGAATTTTGTAAGACTCTGAAATAAGTTTACATATGTTATAAGTCAAGTATATACAAGTTTACGTATGTTACGTATGTTACAAGTTTACATGTTTATAGTATAAGTTTACGTATGTTACAAGTTCACTACAAGTTACGAGTTCAAGTATGTACAAGATATATATATGTTACAAGTTCAAGTATATTACAAGTTCACGCATATTATAAGTTCAAGCAGGTTACCAGTTCAAGTATGTTACAAGATCAAGTATGTTACAGGTATGACTTATAATTTCTGTTTATGGTTCAAGCATAAGGAATATTCATAAAGAACATGTATGATTTATTTCCATTTATGATATGACTATATATTGCTATTTATGCAATATGTTCAAGGTTATTGCCAAGGGTTTACCACATGTCAGGGCTTTTATGCCACATGTTTCAGGGCTTTTATGCCACATGTTTCAAGGGCTTATGCCATATGTTCAAGGCTTTATACGTTTCAAGGGTTTTAGCACATGTTTCAAGGGCTTTATGCATGTTCAAGGGCTTTTATGCCACATGTTTCAAGGGCTTTATGCAATGTTTCAAGGGCTTTATGCCACATGTTTCAAGGGCTTTTATGCCACACGTTTCAAGGGCTTTATGCCATATGTTCAAGGGCTTCATGCCATATGTACAAGGGCTATATGCCAACATGTTTAAAAGTTAATGCTAATATGTTCAAGGGCTATTGCCACTTTGTTCAAGGGCTTAAAGCCATTACGTTCCAAGATATTATGTTTCAAGTCAATGTGTTTTAAAACTGGACCTTAGGCCGTTCAAGAATAATAACAGAGTCAATTAACCTTAGGCATTATTATTTATGTATGCATTGATATGTATTTTAATTCAAGTTGAGCATTGAATCGTTTATGTACTACTATTCACCGAGCTTTGCTCACCTTGTGTTGTGTTTGTTCTGTAGGTAATCACTTTGGGAGTCCGTTTTAACCCTTGATGCTCACCCTTCAGTTGTCAACCTCAGTATGCCCAGGCTCCCAGACCAAGTCTATGCATTTATGTTAAGTTTTGTTAAGATTTTGACTTGCACTTTAATTATTTACCTAAGGTTAAAATGTATGTATATGACCCCTTTCTATACCAATGTTCGATTATGGTCATGTATGTGTATGTGTATATGTAAAAATAAATGGCTCTCACGAATGTGATCCTGGCATGTTAGGTTTAGCTCAATGGATGCTTTTCTGTGTTATTTTATAATATTAGATGCTTCCGTTCAGGCCCCATATGATATATATATCAGGTTAAGTGTCCGTTTCTGTATGGGTCATGCCCGAACTTTTAGGGGCGAGTTTGGGGTGTGACAAGTGGTATCAGAGCACGAGTTGCCATCTCACACACGAATCCATTGAGCTTTAGGATGTCTAGAAAGATTTAGGCATCATGCATAACATTTTGGAAGTTTCCGAAAGAGTGATGGCAATGTTAAATGTATATGTTTTACTTGCAAACTCTGATGATTACGATCTGTCTGTGGTATATTCTTTTATTGCCTCTGTTTATTATATATAGATTTCGCAGATGGGAATAAGTCAGTAACATAATACTGCGGAGATGTGGTGAGAATTTGAGCCGATCGCTAAGACAATTTTTATGCAAATGCTTAGATGAAATGTGAGTTATTATGGGAATAATGGTTGAAATTGTGTTAAATGTGACTGGGGCTGAGAAAAAGTTATGCATGTAGTGACCCCCTAAAGTTGTGAAAGGGATCAAGTAATTGTGACTTTGCTTCTTACTACTAATTTAAATGACTAAAGTATGCTAACGAGTTGGTTAATGATATTAAGTAATATGATTTTGCGAACTAATGGAATTACCGAAGACTTCCGATAGGGATTTATTGATGTAATCTAAGGAATAGTGTTTATATGTAACAAGAATTTGACTATAGGAATATGCTATCATAATTCTACCTGCTACTCTATGCTCTGTACTCTGCCCTCTGTAATCTGTAATCTGTTTTGTTTACGTTTCATCTGTAAAAGAATGATTAAACGACATGAAGAACCTTATTCAGATTATGTGTCTGCCCACATGAACTTGTAAGAGAATGGGCATTAATGACCCAAGATTGGGGAAGTTATTCTGTGACATTTTTATGCAAATATGCAACTGTTGGAAGGTTATACTATGACCGTTATGTATGACGTTGTGAACTCTGATAGAAACAAATGGAAATGGGACTATGCGATATTAATGTTTGAGTAAGGATATGCACTGGATAATTACCTCTTATTGCAGGATTATACAGATTTGGGCGATATTTATTATGTAGTTATGAAATAATTTATTGTCATAAGGAATTAAATTACTTACTGGATAACTTATCCATTTAATATATCACTGCATAATTTGTTTTGACATTATGAAATCTGAAAGACTGTGATACTTATAGTTACCACATATTTAATGAGATTTATGACCGGATTTGGTAGAATCTGCGTCCAATGTGAATGTTAACCAGGTCATGACAAAAAATACAGATAGAGGATCCGGAGGAGCCTACCTCCGTCTGGTTAGACAGAATGAAAAGGAAAATGATTGGTGAGGTAATCTTTATGCAAATGATTATGTAAGATGTGTGAATCAGTTGTCATTTTTTTCCGAATTGATGGGTATCTATCCTCTGTTTAGACGAATCGCTTAACCACTAAACGTTAATAATGGTTAGATCTATGATTTTGGCAATCTGATAAGTTGTGTTTTGCATGATTATTGAATGATTTCGAATGTGATTGGCCTAAGTATGCAGTGATTCCTGAGGTTAAATGCATGTAATCTTGTTTTACTGATTGATAAAAAGGGATAAGGAAATTGACTATTAATTTTAAACCAACTTGGTCAAGCACTATGCACTATGATTTCAAAACAAGTTTTAGTTAAGATGATTTTGCAAATCGAGAAATTATTGATAATTCCTGGTCGGGAATTAAGGGGATATTGATGATAAGTTAATGATACGTACTAAACATTTACTTCTTCTGATATGCTAATATGCACAATGTGATTTCGAATCAACTTCCTATCCTATTGAACTAACTTTAACCCTAGTATTACTCGGTTAAATGATTTTCGCTTAGTTGCTGAATCTCAAGACTGTATAGAACCTGGATGGATGTGAATACTGTATACCTTGTGTGGCTGACCTACAAGTTCTAGATGACTATGTGTTAACCTATTATAATTATAACGGTAAGTTGTGAATATGAAACCATGTGGCCAATTTTGTGTTTACGATAGGAAGAGAAAGACCCAAGCGAAAGGGGGGATACTACAATGCTTAAGAGGAGACTAAAACTGTAACAAAAAGAAATGCTTATGAAAGAAGGATGTTACACCTTATGGTTACGATTAATTAGTTAAGCATGATTTTGGATTTGACTTCTAGTTTTAGGTTTTGAGTGGTTTCCCTTGTTCAAAATAATGGCCTTTATAGTTGTATTTATCATTGGATTTAAACTTGTGCTAACATGACTAAGTAACCATGATGGTATGCTTGCATGAAAAGCTGTATGTCATTTGCTTTGGTAACACTGTACTTATTCAATTTGGAATATGGTTCTTTTGTGCTAACACATGTAGAAGTGCAACTATAAAGAATTAACGTTATTGACTTTGATTCTTTTTCCCATTTTTTCCGACCCTGCCAAGAAGTAGTAGATATGAGTTTAAAGCACTGGAACGGTATGACCGTGATATGTTTTTGGAAAAAGAGAAATACTAGAAATTAACAATGAAGCTAGTAGCTATGTACCTACACGACTTATTGGGATTGCTAGGATAACATATATCTTGTGAATTGGACAGAATCTTGCTTAAGCGACTTCGAAGCCTGATTTCATTGTGCATACTCATATTTGAATCTAGCCACATAATTGATTTCTTTTGGAAACTGTATATGCTCATAATTAATGACTCGTCTTATGACCTGTACTGTACCCAAGAAATTACTTAACTGAACAAGTTGAAGATGGACCTTCGAATGGCAATTTCATAGGACTTACTTATTATGAGTGTAATGAAGAACAATGTTTTTATGGTAATCGAAATTAATGTATGTTACGGAAATACATGAGGAAAATGCTTAAAGAAATGATAATTACTATGTCCCTGTTAAAAAAAAAAAATGTATAGTTTGGTATATAAGAAAGGATGCTAGGGAATTTATTGTCAGGATATAGAACCTGTCTACAGAAAGTTTATGCTCCAAGTGTTCTATAATAGACTCTTGTGATCTTATCTTATTTGAAGTATGAATACGATTAGGAAATGCTTAGTATATTCACCTAAGTTGATAGCTCATGAATCATATATGAGTCATATGTAATACTTGAAGTGAATTCGTTTTTGAATACCCTTAAGTTGTTATAGTATTTGGAAGGTATAACTTTCAGAGTAATAAATTGAAACGTACAAGGGTTGTGAATAATGAGACGATGCTTTGATGTTGTTATGTACTACTATCAATTAGGTTACCAATTAGTCAGTAAAGACGAATTACTTGTGATTTTGGGAGCAACCTGTATAAGATTGGTAATGGCTAAATGATTGAGAAATGGTATATGTCCAAGACGGAATTAGACTTGTGACAAGGAGAATCAAGTTTGGAGGACCAAACTTCTTAAGGTGGGGAGAATGTAATGACCCCAAAATGCGTATAAGAAATCATCTTTATTTACCTATGAAAGGATGTGTTTTAATTTAATTATAGCTATTAGAATTAAAGCATTATCTGTTGAGTTACGAACTTAAAATTGAAATTACCGACCTTTATGGGTTCAAAAATTAAAATTGAGTGCTTGGGTATGTTAATGGGAATTTTTAGAACTATTGGGAAAAATTAATTTGAAATCTAATTTGTCTGATTCGTTAATGGACGTTTGGGTGATTAACTTTATACTGCAAATTAAAGGCCTTAGAAGCTTAATTATTTGGAATTAATCTTATATTTGCGATCAGCATGATTTTTCAGTCATAATATAATTTTATGGGAAATTTCAATTAGGAATGATTAAACTGATTAAGTTTTGTTTTATTTGATTATTATATATAAATGTAAGTTTGAGCCATTATAATAATATATATATGCCCTAGTCATTGACTTTAAACCTTAAGAACAAATAATCTCCTGGATAGGGTTAGAAAGGAGAGGGGTTAGAGAAGAAGGACTAAGGGGAACGAAGCTTCAAGGGAGAGAGGAGGAGTTAAGAAAATTAGTGAGGATTTAAGTCAAGGTATGCATGAATTATCTTCTCTTTAACCACTTTTGAATTTCTCTTCTTTTATGGAGATCAAGTGTGTGAATATTGTTCTTTTGAGAAGTATTCTTGAAATATATATAGTTGTTTTTAAAAGTAAATTGAGAATGATTGCTTGGATATTCAAGTTGGACTTGCATGTTTATATCATGTTTGTTGGTATATTGATGGGAATTGGGTTGTTTAAAGTTTAAGATCCAAGTTATAGAGAAGTTAGTATATGTTTATCATGCTTATATCCATGTTTTTGAACCATATTTTAACAAGTAAAGAACCTATTTTGAGCCTTGAAGAAGTGTACCAAAAATTGCATTTTTCTGCATTTTCGGACAGCTTTCTGCCCAAATCGCCGCACGTGCGGGGCTTCTTGCCGCACGTGCGGGAGACAGCTTGTCCAGCCAACTTTGATTAAGCATATCTTTTTCATCCGGACTCCGTTTTGAGTGATTCTTGAGCCTAAAATCAAGCCCCGGAAGTCTAGTTTCCAATGGCGCTAGTCTCACTCCAAAATTCTAAATACAGAAATAGTTATGCCCAAATTAGTGGCGACTGTTCACGTTGTGTCAACCGGTTTTGTACCATTTCTTCACCTAAACCATTTTCCATCGATTTCTCCTATTTTCTAAAACATGGATTATAATCTAGGAAGGACTAATGAGGCTAGAACCACCATGGCTATTGGTTAAAGAATAAGAAAGAGATTGGTTTTATCCTCATATTCTGTTATGTGCATTGTGTTTGTAGGTCAAGACGAGGACATCTTTCCACCGCTATCAGAGACCTACCACTGTGAGTAGTAGTACGCTTTACCACCGCTAATGATTGCCATTAGTATTTTGTTAATTCCGTTACTTATGTATGTAAAAGTTTCAAGGAAGATAAATGTTACATGTATATAAATGTTTCAAGGAAGATAAATGTTATATGTTTAAGTAAATGTTTCAAGGAAGATAAATGTTATATGTTTATGTAGATGATTCAAGGAAGGTAAATAAGAAAGAGAAAGAATGAAATGACCTTCCTATGATTCTGGAATTTTGTAAGACTCTGAAATAAGTTTACATATGTTATAAGTCAAGTATATACAAGTTTACGTATGTTACGTATGTTACAAGTTTACATGTTTATAGTATAAGTTTACGTATGTTACAAGTTCACTACAAGTTACGAGTTCAAGTATGGTACAAGATTATATATGTTACAAGTTCAAGTATATTACAAGTTCACGCATATTATAAGTTCAAGCAGGTTACCAGTTCAAGTATGTTACAAGATCAAGTATGTTACAGGTATGACTTATAATTTCTGTTTATGGTTCAAGCATAAGGAATATTCATAAAGAACATGTATGATTTATTTCCATTTATGATATGACAGTATATGCAATATGTTCAAGGGCTTTTATGCCACATGTTTCAAGGGCTTTTATGCCACATGTTTCAAGGGCTTTTATGCCACATGTTCAAGGGCTTTTATGCCACATGTTTCAAGGGCTTTTATGCCACATGTTTCAAGGGCTTTATGCCATATGTTCAAGGGCTTTTATGCCACATGTTTCAAGGGCTTTTATGCCACATGTTTCAAGGGCTTTATGCCATATGTTCAAGGGCTTTTATGCCACATGTTTCAAGGGCTTTTATGCCACACGTTTCAAGGGCTTCATGCCATATGTTCAAGGGCTTCATGCCATATGTACAAGGGCTATATGCCAACATGTTTAAAAGTTAATGCTAATATGTTCAAGGGCTATTGCCACTTTGTTCAAGGGCTTAAAGCCATTACGTTCCAAGATATTATGTTTCAAGTCAATGTGTTTTAAAACTGGACCTTAGGCCGTTCAAGAATTAATACAGAGTCAATTAACCTTAGGCATTATTATTTATGTATGCATTGATATGTATTTTAATTCAAGTTGAGCATTGAATCGTTTATGTACTACTATTCACCGAGCTTTGCTCACCTTGTGTTGTGTTTGTTCTGTAGGTAATCACTTTGGGAGTCCGTTTTAACCCTTGATGCTCACCCTTCAGTTGTCAACCTCAGTATGCCCAGGCTCCCAAACCAAGTCTATGCATTTATGTTAAGTTTTGTTAAGATTTTGACTTGCACTTTAATTATTTACCTAAGGTTAAAATGTATGTATATGACCCCTTTCTATACCAATGTTCGGTTATGCGGTCATGTATGTGTATGTGTATATGTAAAAAATAAATGGCTCTCACGAATGTGATCCTGGCATGTTAGGTTTAGCTCAATGGATGCTTTTCTGTGTTATTTTATAATATTAGATGCTTCCGTTCAGGCCCCATATGATATATATATCAGGTTAAGTGTCCGTTTCTGTATGGGTCATGCCCGAACTTTTAGGGGCGAGTTTGGGGTGTGACAGGTCATCTACCTCCTTGCATGCTTCATTTTACCTTGTTTTGAGCCATGCCTTGGGGCATTTGTGTTGGCCTTTGCTTGGCCTTTTAGCCACTGAAATCTTGTGGATTTTCAGTGGCTAGCATGCTGTTTTGAGTGCCAAAATCAGAGAGGGGTGACCCTTTCTTTCCTTGTTTTGTTTTCTAGCATTTTTGGCCTTACAAAGGAGCCCTTATTTGCAAGCTTCCAAGTCATGTTTCAGGCCATTTTTGATGAGTTTTAGGACCTGCATAGGCTCATTGTTCTTGCATTTTGCCCCCGCCTTCGACTACATATTTTCGTTATCTTGCATGCTTTTGTCTAAGTCTTCGGTCTTGTCAAAAATGGGTCGTCTCCAGGTTTTGAAATTCACTCCCGTCACTTATGACTTTCGAGTTCTATCAAAGAAGAGCAACTATAGACACCCCTTTTTTGACCGACGTTAAGACTCAGACGTCATCGATTGAGTGCTCGGTGATTGCGCATGTTGTGCTCGTTCTGAGGTTACGGAGTTTCGGCTGAGAGCCTTACCTCCGGACCTCGGGACTCTTTTGTGCTTTGCCTCGATTTGCGAACCAGGTACTATTTTCTCTTCCCGAAGGGAGGGAGAGGTCTCGTAGACCATCTCTCAGTGGCCGTAGGCTACTTTTCTTGGTCGTAGACCACTATTCTCGTTTGGAGACCAGTTTTCGATTTTCGAAGCCGTCGGCCGTGCGCCTCGGTTCGGGATTGCTTAACTATCTCCGTTTGGAGCGATTTTTGGACAGCTTGTACCATTTGAACCTTCATTTTATCTTCTTGTGGAAGCTTGAACCTTTTGAACCTTCGTTTTAGCTTCTTGAGGAAGCTTGAACCTTTTGAACCCTTATTTTAGCTTCTTGAGGAAATTGAACCTTCTGAACCTCCATTTTAGCTTCTTGAGGGAGCTTGAACCTTTTGAACCTTCGTTTTAGCTTCTTGAGGGAGCTTGAACCTTTTGAACCCTTGTTTTGGCTTCTTGAGAAAGCTTGAACCTTCTGAACCATCGTTTTAGCTTCTTGAGGAAGCTTGAACCTTTTGAACCTTCGTTTTAGCTTCTTGAGGAAGCTTGAACCTTTTGAACCTTTGCTCTAGCTTCTCCGTGAAGCTTGATCCCTTTGCTCTAGCTTCTCCGAGAAGCTTGAACCGTTTGCTCTAGCTTCTCCAAGAAGCTTGAACCTTTTGCTCTAGCTTCTCCAAGAAGCTTGAACACTCTTGTTTCTCTATAAGAGAGGGCCTCCCTCTCCTTTATAGAGGTTGAAAAAAATTTTCTAAGGAAAAGCACATATATCGCTCTAATCTCTACATTCTAGGCTTAGAGAGGGTGTTTGTTCTTGGCCTTTAACACCACACCTCATAGCCACACACCTCCACCATTGATCTAAAGTTCTTGGAGGGTCTTGAGAGATCTCAAATAGCTGGTTTTTGGTCCAAGAAGCTGCTGGTTTTGCTGAAGCTACAAGGGTAACACACTATTCCCTCTTTTTAGCATTATTTTGATCCATCTCTTAGCCTTACTTGCAAGCATATTTGAGCTTTGGTGTAAACTGAAAAAAGTCTTATTTTGAGGCCCTTAACATGTTTGTTTCAGATCATTTTTCCGTTGGGGGTCATCTACCCCCTTGCATGCTTCATTTTACCTTGTTTTGAACCATGACTGAGAGCATTTGTGTTGGCCTTTGTTTGGCCTTTTAGCCACTGAAATCCATTGGATTTTCGGTGGCTAGCATGCTGTTTTGAGCGCCAAAATCAGAGAGAGGTGACCCTCTCTCTCCTTGTTTTGTTTTCTAGCAGTTTTGGCCTTATAAAGGAGCCCTTATTTGCATGCTTTCAAGCCATGTTTCAGGCCATTTTTGATGAATTTTAGGACCTGCATAGGCTCATTGTTCTTGCATTTTGCCCCCGCCATCGAGCACATATCTTCGTTATCTTTTATGCTTTTGTCTAAGTCCTCGGCCTTGTCAAAAATGGGTCGTCCCCGGGCTTTGACATTCACTCCCGTCACTTATGACTTTCGAGTTCTGTCAAAGAGGGGCAGTTGTAGACACCCCATTTATTACCGACCTTAACACTCAGACGTCATCGATTGAGCGCTCGGTGATTGCGCATGTTGTGCTCGTTCTGAGGTTACGGAGTTTCGGCTAAGAGCCTTACCTCCAGACCTCGAGACTCTTTTGTGGTTTGCCTCGATTTGCGAACCGGGTTTTGTTTTCTCTTCCCGAAGGGAGGGAGAGGTCTCGTGGACCATCTCTCAGTGGCTGTAGGCTACTTTTCGTGGTCGTAGACCACTGTTCCCGTTTGGAGACCAGTTTCCGGTTTTCGGGGCCGTCGGCCGTGCGCCCCAGTTTGGGACCGCTTAACTTTCTCCGTTCGGCACAATTTTTGGACAGGTTGAACCTTTTGAACCTTCATTTTAGCTTCTTGAGGGAGCTTGAACCTTTTGAACCTTCGTTTTAGCTTCTTGAGGAAGATTGAACCTTTTGAACCTTCGTTTTAGCTTCTTGAGGAAGCTTGAACCTTTTGAACACTGGTTTTAGCTTCGTGCGGAAGTTGAACCTTCTGAACCTTCGTTTTAGCTTCTTGAGGGAGCTTGAGCCTTTTGCACCTTCGTTTTAGCCTCTTGAGGGGGCTTGAACCTTTTGAACCTTCGTTTTAGCTTCTTGAGAAAGCTTGAACCTTTTGAACCTTCGTTTTAGCTTCTTGAGGAAGCTTGAACCTTTTGAACCTTTCCTACAGTTTCTTCGAGAAGCTTGAACCCTTTGCTCTAGCTTTTCCAAGAAGCTTGAACCTTTTGAACCTTTGCTCTAGCTTCTCCAAGAAGCTTGAACCCTCTTGTTTCTCTATAAGAGAGGGCCTCCCTCTCCTTTAGAGAGGTTCCAAAAAATTTGTCTAAGGAAAAGCACATGTATCTCTCTATATCTCTACATTCTAGGATTAGAGACGGTGTTTGTTCTTGGCCTTTAACACCACACCTGTAACGCCCTCAAAATAAACCCATTACATATATATCATTAACATGCATTAATAAAACAAAACGAATCATTAAATTATCCATCAGAGTACTTTTATTGAAAGACATCACATGCAACATCAAAAGTAAGTGCCCTAAAGGCTTACATCTTTCCAAGCCAACACTTGGATACAAAAGATTGAGTACTAACTCAATTACAAATTAAGCCCTTGGCTTGAATGTTTACATGTAATCTCAAATAAAAACCAAAAACCAAAGACAAGTCTTCGAGTCCAAATCCTCCCAGCTAAGTCCTTGGAGGTAGCGAATCACCTGGTCCTGAAAATGATGTTCCCTAAAAGGGTGAGCCACAGCCCAGTAGAAATATACTAAACCACATATAAGAATTAACTAAAGCAGTAGCATTCGATAGATGGTTACACGAGATAGTCAATTACATCATTATACAATTTCATGACACCATGTCTATGACACGTTTCACTTTCCCTTATTACAAATATGGCTCAGAACCTGGCAAATAACTCAACAGAGGTTTCATCTCTTATTAACAATATTTCCAATTCCACAGGCATAACAAATCCAGTTAAATCTTTCTTATATCATAACGGATACACATGTTGGTGTTTGTATCAACCCAATCAACATTCACTTCTATACTTCCCAATTGACACACATTTTAGTGATGTATCAAATCAAACAACAAATACTCCAGTAGATAAGCATAAGAGCTGTATCATAACTGTAATGGGCGAGCATATGGCTGCGACCCTGGGTCCATCCCCTATCTTCCCTTAAACATTAACCGGTTAGAGGTACATCCCCTATCTTCTCCTAAACCGTGGAGTACATCCCCTATCTCCTCCCATACACAAGTGATGATATAAACACAAAGTCATATACACAATCAATCATACATAAAGTTAATGTATTATTCCAACCTTATACTCAACGACCTAACCAATTGATTAGTTTCAGTTTTCCCTAATCCACATGCAATGTCTACAACAATCATGACTATCCTCCACCGATAGCCCAAAACAGTTATTTCTAAGCAGGAAATAAATGTAACAACACATATAGTCTCAATTTCAAATGAGTGGTTAAATTATCCAACTACATCATTCAATCTCATAACTTCCCAATATTATGAATTAAACCAATTCCACACCTTTCCCAAAATTAATTATACAAATTAACTTTGTTACAACAATTAGGGCTTTTTAAATTATAAAAACAAACCCTAGCTTTTCCCAATATTAACAAACAACCCCAACATATCAGAAATACCAAAACTTAGGATTAAAACCTATAAGATGGAGTAGGAAATCCCTACCTCGAAGCAAAGAATTCGAATGAAGAAGATGGAGATGACGACCCAAAAACCAAAGTGCTCCAAATCCAAGATTGTTCATGTGGGGATATGGATTGGAAATAGTCTTCGAATCCTGGAAGATGCCAATGATCCTCAGCTAGTCACCTGCAAAGATACAAATACTCCGGTCGGGGGTGCCGGAATTAGCACTCCGACGAACAAGTCAGTTCTTCTACTCAAGAAAGCTTGTTCACTAAGTTTTTAGAAGTGATTCTTACATACCTTCACAGATCTGAAGCTCTTGTATTTATATCCATTTTTTGGGCCTCGGGGCCAGAGTCTACTTTTTATTTAATATTCTTTCTTTTGTCCTGATATGCCTTCTCAAGTCTATTCGGCCTTAGTACGTAGTCGGCGTCCCAGTTGAGCCGAATGGAGCCGTTCAGTTCCCGGCTCCTCGGGTATACCAGATTTCGTTCCTCTATCAATTCGGCTCCCACAATTGCCCCCAAGCGTTCTGTCAATGACAGTTGGGTGAAATGCTTGGTTCCAATTTTCAAATACTTTGAACCGAAGTTCGGGGATCAGACTTATTACGTGGACGTTTAATTACTCCCCCTTTAATCATTGCCTCAACTCCCCGACCCTTCGTACACGCCTATTTATTATGATTTTAAAATCTGATGTCCTTTCGAATCCGTGTTCTATGACGCTGATTGCTGGGTTGCTCTTCGAATCGTTCTTGCAATTATTCCGCATGTGATACTCTCTTCATTTTTGTAAGTTTTCTTCCCCTTGCTCTGAAGCTTTTCCTAGTTTGTTTATTCCGTCGCGTGTCCTCATAGACAGTAGGTTATGGCGAAACATTTGAAAGACCTCCTTTCGTCAGATCGAATTGTTGGCTTTAGACGCCATTTTTCTGTTCCTGACGATGTCCACCTGTCGTTTGTGGCGGACGGCACTCTTGACATGGAGATGGAGGACGAAACCACGATTGTCTTTCCCCTCTTGTCAATCGCAGAGGGTGGAGTCCGCTTTCCTCTTCACCGTTTCTGAGGGCTGTTCTTCGCCATTGGGATTTGATCCCTTCCCAACCCAATGTGAATTTCTTTAGAATTATAATGGGGGTCGTAGCGCTGAACCGCTGCCTTGGATTAACCTTGGCATCCCTGCCATTCGGCATTGTTATGCTTTGGCCAGGTCCTCTGGTCGGCACGGGCGTTACTTCCTCAGAGCCAAGGATACAGACCATCAGTTAATCACTATGCTTTCCAGTTCTGGGAAACGAGTTGATGATGTTATGGTCGTTGTCCGCGGCAACTGGAAGTTCAGCGAAGGGGAGGACCGTGTTGATCCTATTCCTAGACGTAGGGGCGAACCAGGTCGCCGAATGCTTTCTTGCTTGTGTTGTATGCTCATATCTGCCATACCGTTTTCTTGAGTCTTACGGCTTGTCTTTTGCAGGGAGCGATTTAAAAAAGGTCCGAGCTTCAACTGACGACGCCGTTCTTTCGGATATTAGGATTGCTCTTAGTTATTTCGGCCGTCGCAGTCTTCACAAGCAGGGAAGAGCGGCTCACGTTCTGCTTTGCTACGAGCCTACATATACGACCTTTTCGGCTGCGGAAAACATACCGATTCCGGAGGGGAAGATTTCTTGTTGCTCGTATTTTTTCCGACTTCAAAAACTTGAGACGGGTAGGTTTTGAAGGGTCCGATTCGGACAATACTGAAGTATCCATACTGCCGAATCAGATCAGTCCGAGGCCGAATCTGAAGAGGTATTGGATTCTGCCGATCCTCCCTCTACATCGGGGCGGGGAACCTTTCTGTTGACGACGTTCCTCAACGTACAGACAACCTTCTCCTTTCGGGATCTACTAACATGGCTGGGTTAAGCTTGACAAAGCTCGCTAAGAAGGCGAATGCGGAGAGGTTAGCTGCACGGCGAAGAGCGGAGGGCCTTTCGACCGAAACGCCCACCAGTACATCTCAACATTCCCTCCCAGTTACCAAATCAACGTCCTTAGGAGTTGTTGAGGAGGCGGCAACAGATAAGAATGCCGAATCCGCATTGGTTGGGAAAGCCGTTCAGGATGTTGAGGGAAAGACGGAGAAACGCGTAGGGATCGTGAGGTCGGCTTAGAAGATCACGGCGGCAAACGTCCTCGAATGGGGGGATCGAGCGAGGTTGTGCCCTTGTGATTCGACCAATGGTAAGAAACATGCCGGTTCCTTCGGATGCCTCTGCGCGTAAAGACCCAGAGGTCGCGTTCGGCGTGGCAACGTCTTTGTCGTTGCCGTCTGATATGGAGGCTTTCCAGTTGGAACCGGATTTGAATGCGACAATGTTAGCCGCACAGTCGGCCCTTTTGGTGCGTATTCTGACTTTTCCTTCATCCAAAAATTGTGCGCGTTATGTTTTCTGAATTTTTCTTTTGCAGACCGTTGGTAGGATAGCCGATGTAGGCCGTCGTCTTCTCGACGCCGTCAAGCAGATTAGTCATTACGAAAGCAAGTTGAGGACTAGAGGAAAAGGCCGAGGACGAATTTTTAAGAGCGAAACAGGAAGCTTCTCGGCAGAGGACGAGGTAGAGAGAGCTCGTCATGCGGATAAGTTGAGAGCGGAGTCCGAGAAGAAGGCCGACGATATGGAAGCTGCACTTGGCTTGTCCCAAAGGCAGTTGCCAGCCTGGAGGCTGAGTTGGCTGAAATGAAAGCGGCAAAGGAAGATTGCCAATTCAAAAGGTTTCGAAGCCGGGAAAGAGGCTGGACTCGCCGAGTATGTGGACCAGGTCTCTCGGTTTGAGAATCGGGGCTTCAAACATGGTTGGGACAAGGCCCTTGCTGCAGCTGGAGTTTCGCTGAATATGCCAATACCGTATGAGCAAGTGGACATCGATCCGTTGGAGACTGATTCCGAGGGTTGATCTTTACGATACACATTGTTATGATTTCGAGAAAGTACTTTTTCCGTTTGTTTTTGTTATTTTGTATTTGTTTATCGACATTTTCCATGTTTTTCATGCGGGTTGATATTATAAAAGTTATGATACATAAATGGACGTCGATACTTTTTTGCAGTTATAAGATGTTATGAATGCTGCTCGATGTGCTGATGTTTCCGTAATTTTATGGTGATATATTTTTTAATAGATCTAAAATCTGCCCTTGCCTTGGCCAGGGCGCGAGCGTGAAGAGCCTAATTGGTTCATACTCGTGGGCTGGCCGAGGCATTCTTTGAAAAGGTGGCCGAGTAAAACGAGCCGACTAGATTAATAAATCTGCCTTGCCTTGGCCAGGGCGTGAGCGTGAAGAGCCTAATTGGTTCATACTCATGGGCTGGCCGAGGCATTCTTTGAACAGGTGGCCGAATAAAACGGGCCGACTAGATTAATAAATCTGCCCTTGCCTTGGCCAGGGCGCGAGCGTTGAAAAGCCTAATTGGTTCATACTCGTGGGCTGGCCGAGGCATTCTTTGAAAAGGTGGCCGAGTAAAACGAGGCCGACTAGATTAAAATCTGCCCTTGCCTTGGCCAGGGCCAATCGTGACAAAAGGGCGCTCCGAATCCGGAGACTTATTCGGCCCTAAGGGGTCATGCCCCAGAGGGCGCTCCGAATCCGAGACTTATTTTGGCCAATCGTGACATCCACGAAGGGCGCTCCGAATCCGGAGACTTATTCGGCCCTAAGGGTCATCCCTAGAGGCGCTCCGAATCCGGAGACTTATTTTGGCCAATCGTGACATCCACGAAGGCGCTCCGAATCCGGAGACTTATTCGGCCCTAAGGGGTCATGCCCAGAGGGCGCTCCGAATCCGGAGATTTATTCGGCCCTAAGGTGTCGTGCACCAAAGGGGGCTTCGAATCCGGAGACCTGT
The DNA here is from genome assembly GCA_030407325.1 of Camellia japonica. Taxonomy (NCBI): domain Eukaryota; kingdom Viridiplantae; phylum Streptophyta; class Magnoliopsida; order Ericales; family Theaceae; genus Camellia; species Camellia japonica. Next base: position 59,169,569 of record JAPPVO010000010.1, read on the forward strand.
TTGGGCCAATCATGACATCCACGAAGGGCGCTCCGAATCCGGAGATTTATTCGGCCCTAAGGTGTCGTCCACCAAAGGGGGCTCCGAATCCGGAGACTTGTTTGGGCCAATCGTGACATCCACGAAGGGCGCTCCGAATCCGGAGACTTATTTTGGCCAATCGTGACATCTACGAAGGGCGCTCCGAATCCGGAGACTTATTCGGCCCTAAGGGTCCTGCCCCAGAGGGCGCTCCGAATCTGGAGACTTATTTTGGCCAATCGTGACATCCACGAAGGCGCTCCGAATCCGGAGACTTATTCGGCCTAAGGGGTCATGCCCAGAGGCGCTCCGAATCCGGAGACTTATTTTGGCCAATCGTGACATCCACGAAGGGCGCCGAATCCGGAGATTTATTCGGCCCTAAGGTGTCGTGCACCAAAGGGGGCTCTGAATCCGGAGACTTATTCGGCCCAAAGGTGTCGTGCACCAAAGGGCGCTCCGAATCCGGAGACTTATTTTGGCCAATCGTGACATCCACGAAGGGCGCTCCGAATCGGAGACTTATTCCCTAAGGGGTCCTGCCCCAAGGGCGCTCCGAATCCGGAGACTTATTTTGGCCAATCGTGACTTCCAGGAAGGGCGCTCCGAATCCGGAGACTTATTCGGCCCTAAGGGGTCTGCCCCAGAGGGCGCTTCGAATCCGGAGACTTATTTTGGCCAATCGTGACTTCCACGAACGGCGCTCCGAATCCGGAGACTTATTCGGCCCAAAGGGGTCATGCCCCAGAGGGCGCTCCGAATCCGGAGACTTATTTCGGCCAATCGTGACATCCACGAAGGGCGCTCCGAATCCGGAGATTTATTCGGCCCTAAGGTGTCGTGCACCAAAGGGGGCTCCGAATCCGGAGACTTAGTCGGCCCTAAGGTGTCGTGCACCAAAGGGCGCTCTGAATCCGGAGACTTATTTTGGCCAATCGTGACATCCACGAAGGGCGCTCCGAATCCGGAGACTTATTCGGTCCTAAGGGGTCCTGCCCCAGAGGGCGCTCCGAAACCGGAGACTTATTTTGCCAATCGTGACTTCCAGGAAGGGCGCTCCGAATCCGGAGACTTATTCGGCCCTAAGGGTCCTGCCCCAGAGGGCGCTCCGAATCCGGAGAGACTTATTTTGGCAATCGTGACATCCACGAAGGCGCTCCGAATCCGGAGATTATTCGGCCCTAAGGTGTCGTGCACCAAAGGGGGCTCCGAATCCGGAGACCTGTTTGGGCCAATCGTGACATCCACGAAGGGCGCTCTGAATCCAGAGATTTATTCGGCCCTAAGGTGTCGTCCACCAAAGGGGGCTCCGAATCCGGAGACTTGTTTGGTCCAATCGTGACATCCACGAAGGGTGCCCCGAATCCGGAGACTTATTCGGCCCTAAGGGGTCATGCCCCAGAGGGCGCTCCGAATCCGGAGACTTATTTTGGCCAATCGTGACATCCACGAAGGGCGCTCCGAATC
>JAPPVO010000010.1:59171156-59194833 GCA_030407325.1 Camellia japonica
TACTGAGTAATTGTAGCTTAACGATATTAGTTTAACTTAAGCACCGCAATCAAGGTTTTCTAAATCACCTTAGCGTTCAATTCTCAAGTACAAAAGGTTGAATTATAATTCCATTTAATTTTCATCCTATTTCCCTTTCTTTTCTCTAACTTTCACTTGTTGCTCTGAAGCAGAAAGTTTCTCTCTAACTCTCTCCGTTCTACTAAATCATTCTCTCTTTTGCTCTTGGAACTAATTAGCTTGGGCAACTAACAGTTTCATTAGGTTAAGTGGCCAAGTTTAACTCAAGCTAATCTTGCTTAGCCTCCAAGAAAGAGAATCTACGGATTAATTGTGGCTTAACGTTATTCGTTTAACTTAAGCACCTCACTTAATGTTGTCTAAATCTCCTAAGTGTCCAATTCTCATGTCCAAAATGTTGAATTTGAATTCCATTTAATTTTTATCCTATTTCCCTTTCTTTTCCCAAACTTTCTCTTTTTTTTGGGTGAATAAGTCATAAAATAAAACAAAAAGCTTACACCACTACAAGGGGCCTAGTTCACAAGGAGAAAGATTCTCTCTAAACTCTCTCCGTCCTCTCTTTTGTTCTAGGTGCTAATTGGCTTATGCAACTAATTGTTTCATTAGCTTACGTGACCTAGTTTCACTCAAACTAATATTGCTTGGCCTCCAAGAAAGAAAATTTACTTAGCAATTGTAGCTTGACAATATTAGTTTAAGCTCGTCATTTACGGTTTTGTAAATCATCTAAGTTTTCAATTCTCAGGTCCAAAAGGATGAATTTGAATTCGCTTTCATTTTCATCCTATTTTTTTTTTTTTTTGGATAAGTAAGTCATAAAATAAAAACAGTAAAATGTACAAGTTTACAAGGGGCATACCCCAGGTACGCCCTACAACAAATAAAAGAAGAACAGAAAACACCACAAAACTACCTCAAGACTTCCTACAACATATAACCACACTCACAACAGCGAAAGAACAACAGAACTGAAAAGAAAAACAAGACCCCACTTTGCCCATATATCCTTTTTGTCCCCAAGTAACCCCTACCATCAGAGACAATAGATAGGAACTTGGGGTGGATATATGGGCAAATAAAACAGAACACACCACAGACTCAAGAAACAAACAGACAAAAACACAATACAATGTAACTCACTAAACACCCAACAAGATCAACAAAGAAGCATAGCCCATGCAAAAAGATGTCCACACCAGCGAGCCAAACAAAGTCCAATTAACTCACCGCATATCTCCCAGTTCCAGCAATGGCAAATTCCACACCTCAATTCCCCATGGCGGTGTCCCCCTCACTCCACACCAGAAGAGGTCAGAGAACTGCACCAAGCCGAATCACATGAATATATGTACGGATCATCAACCAAACAACGAAAAGCCAAATATAGTAGACAGCAGAATGCATAAAGGCCCACCAATTTCCAAACAAAATAACCACTCACCACTTGGATTAAACAAGAACAAAGAGGCTTACCCCATGCAAAATGTTGTCCACACAATGAGCCAATCAAAATCCAATTAACTCACCACACATCTCCCAGTTCCAGTAATGGCAAATTCCACACCTCAATTCCCCATGGCAGTGTCCCCCTCACTCCACACCAGAAGAGGTCAGAGAACTGCACTAAACAAAATCACATGGATATGTACGGATCATCAACCAAATAACGAAAAACCAAATATAGTAGACAGCAGAATGCATAAAGGCCCACCAATTTCCAAACAAAAACCACTCAACATAGCCCAGGCAAAAATGATTCCACACAAGAGAGTCAATCAAAATCCAATTAACTCACCACACATCTCCCAGTTCCAGTAGTGGCAAATTCCACACCTCAATTATTCATCCAAAAAAAAAATTCCACACCTCAATTCCCCATGGCAGTGTCCCCCTCACTCCACACCAGAAGAGGTCAGAGAACTACACTAAGCCGAATCACATGAATATGTACGGATCATCACCAAATAACGAAGAAGTCAAATATAGTAGACAGCATAATGCATAAAGCCCACAAAAGAAACCACTCACCACTTGGATTTACCATCAACAAAAAAACATAGCCCATGCAAACCGTTGTCCATACAAAAAGCCAATCAAATCCAATTTACTCACCACACATCTCCCAGTTCCAGCAATGGCAAATTCCACACCTCAATTCCCCATGGCAGTGTCCCCCTCACTCCACACCAGAAGAGGTTAGAGAACTGCACTAAGCCGAATCACATGAATATGAATGGATCATCAACCAAATAACGAAAAAACCATAATATAGTAGACAGCAGAATGCATAAAGGCCCACCAATGTCCAAACAAAAACCACTCAACATAGCCCATACAACAAAGTTGTCCACGCAAAAGAGCCAATCAAAATCCAATTAACTCACACCACATCTCCCAGTTCCAACAATGGCAAATTCCACACCTCAATTCCCCATGGCAGTGTCCCCCTCACTCCACACAAGAAGAGGTCAGAGAACTACACTAAACCGAATCACATGAAAATGGACGGATCATCAACCAAATAACGAAGAGGCCAAAAATAGCAAACAGCAGCAGTCAAGGACTCAACAAGTTTCTAATTAACCTTAATTTGCCGTGGACCCACAGAAATCTCCATAGATTAGCCTCGGCCCAAAAAGAGCTGAACAGCCATGGTAAAACATGGCCTAAAATTTGCCCACTGCCAAGCACCCACCAAAACCGTAGCCAACAACAAATGAATACCAAAGGAACAAAAGTCCAAACGTGGGCCCACCAACTATATCAAAACCAATTTAACATGTTCACCGTGGGGCCCACCCACTATAACAAAACCAATTAAAATATTCACGACCCACCCACTATATCAAAACCAAATTCACCGTGGGGCCCACCCACTATATCAAAACCAATTAAAATATTCACCGTGGGGTCCACCACCGTGGGGTCCACCCACTCCAACACAAACCCAAGGCCATAAGAAACACGGCACACCAAAATATATAAAATATATATATTAAACCAATAAACAAGCAATCACTTGGAACCACAGCTATAAAAAAAATCCACCTCGGCACACAAATTATATATAATAATATATATATAATGAAACCAATAAAGAAAGCAATCACGTGGGCACTGACCATTTTCCAAATTAAAGTTACCTCCAACCCGTACACGGTCTCCCACGTGAGGTTTGAACCATACATGCCAACCCACTATTTGTCTTCCCCATAAAGAGAAAGCCACTGATGTAGCTAGCAAAGCCTAGACAAAACCGTGCAACACGCTTCACATACATCACAATACACATCACGATCCTCTCAACGTCCCACCAAACTGTGTAAGCATGAGTTTGAACACGCCAAAACAGCTTAGCAGCGCGTGACTAGCAAACATCTTCTCCAAATACCATTGACAACGGCACCAGAGTGATTTCAACAAAGTATACATGCAACAACTGTTGCCCACCGAGGCACCAAAAATTACAGCGTCGCAACATTGAACACCAGTACAGAACAGCAAAATATCTTGGCATTGTGTACAGAAAAGCTTAAGAACACTCAGCTATGCACAAACCAAAGCTCAAGAACACGCAGACCACTTCAGACAGAGTAACTACCAGACATGAACACTCCGCCAACCCAACCATGGATGACAAGCAGGGAACCAAAAGGAGCTCAACCTTGCTGAACTGTGAGCCATCCCACTGAGCCGAACCATTGACGACCACACTGGTGGTAACCCAACCCAGAACCTGATGCAACGGTATGAACATCCCAGGTCACCTGAGCGTAACACCAAACTTTAGGCAGCACCCCAAACCAGCCATGAGAATAGCCGGATTGAGACAGACATGTTGGACTTCCATGAAACCGAAATAAACACGACTTGTTATAACAGAAATCAACAAATCAAAGCACAACTTAATCAAAAAGAGCTGGTCTGAAATTCAGAACAGCCTCTAAAACAATCTCTTACCAAACCAGACAAAGAATCTGGTAAGGAACCCTCAAAACGCCATGGGTAACAACGGAGAGAGCTTTCTCTCTCTAGATTGTAGAGAGAGAAGCTCTCAACCTAATCCCCTCTATGATCTAAGGATATTGGCTCTCAAAGTGTTAGTCTCTTTAGCAGCATAAAAAATAACCTCATCAGGCCACTGCAAAACAGGCCAATTCACATTGCATTTAGACTGAATAGCTTGACATTTTCATCCTATTTCCCTTTCTTCTCTCAAACTTTCTCTTCTACCACTCAAGGAAGAAAGTTTCTGTCTAACTCTTTCTTTTTTTTTCACTAACTTTCTCTTCTTGCTCTCAGGAATAAAGTTTTTCTCTAAATCTCTCCGTTCTTCTCCATCGTTCTCTCTTTTGTTCTAGGAACTAATTTGTTTAAGCAACAAATAGTTTCATTAGTTTTAGTGGCCAAGTTTGTCTCAAACTAATCTTGCATAGCCTCTAAGAAAGAGAATTTATTTAGCAATTGTAGCTTAGCGATATTAGTTTAAGCAACACATTTAATGTTTTCAAAATCACCTAAATGTTCAATTCTCAAGTCCAAAAGGATGAATGCGAATTCCCTTTAATTTTGATCCTATTTCCTTTTCTTTTCTCTAACTTTCACATCTAGCTTTCAAGAAGAAAGTCTCTCTCCATCTCTCTCTGTCCTTCTCCAACCTTCTCTCTTTTGTTCTAGGAACTGATTAGCTTTAGGCAGCTAATAGTTTCATTAGCTTAAGTGGCCAAGTTTAACTGAAACTAATCATGCTTAGTCACCAAGAAAGAGATTTCACCGAGTAATTGTAGCTTAACGATATTAGTTTAACACAAGCACCTCATTTAAGGTTTTCTAAATCACCTTAGCGTTCAATTCTCAAGTACAAAAGGATGAATTAGAATTCCCTTTAATTTTCATCCTATTTCCTTTTCTTTTCTCTAACTTTCACTCCTGGCTCTGAAGAAGAAAGTTTTTCTTTAACTCTATCCGTCCTTCTAAATCATTCTCTCTTTTGCTCTAGAAACTAATTAAGCTTGGGCAACCAATAGTTTCATTAGGTTAAGTGGCCAAGTTTAACTCAAACTAATCTTGCTTAGCCCTCCAAGAAAGAGAATTTACAGTGTAATTGTGGCTTAACGATATTAGTCTAACTTAAGAACCTCATTAAATTTTTTTGGGTGAATAAGAAATAAATAAAACAGAAAGATTTACAAAACTACAAGGGGCATTCCCCAGGCCCTAACAAAAAAAACACAAAGAACTCCGGCACAGAGACACCGAAGCACAATAAAAACAAAAACAACAACCCACTAACGCAAGCCTAGGAAATTACAACTGAAAAGGGAGCATAATGGATAGCTAGATAATCGAGCTGTACAAAGGCCAAATCCTATGATGGATAGGGACTTTGTACAGGTGACACATCCAGCAACCAAAGCAAGCATCATCCCAACAGCAAATTTCCCTACACAACCCGTAGGGATAGGTACCTGCACTAATTAAAAACATACAAAAATAACGGCCCATATTGACCGTAGGAATAAGCCCATCCAGGCCCAGATTTCCGAAGATGCTCAAAAACCTATTACACAGTATATCAAATTGCACAAAAATCCTCCTACACAGCCCGTAGGGGTAGACGAGAAACACATTAAAACTATGTAAAAATAATAAAGAAGACAACTGATTTTCTCTCACATGTAACCGAGCAAGGCGCTTGGAGCAGCCATCGCCTCGATACACACACACTGTCAACTACCACCGGAACCTGTGCAGCAAACAGCCACCATCCCTCAACACCAAGATTTAAATACCCAAGAAGCAACATCATGAGGCTGCGAAGCAGGCAATCAACACACCTCCGCACCATTACGTAGACACGAACCAACCCACCATATAAATTGCCACCACCGTAACGAAGATCATAGAGGAGAAGAAATAACAGGCACACTGTATAGGATCTCCCAACACTCGGCCCACAATAGAGCTTGACACTCCACTCCATATAGAATCTCACATCACTTGGCCCACACCTCACATGATTTCTCAAGATAGCAATATAACCAGAATATTTGAGAGCTCCATAAACCTGCACAAGACATATATAATATATAATAATAAATGTTAGAACAAAACACATATACTGTCTCTCATCACTCAACCCACTATGACATAAAATATTTTGCTTGCACACAACACTCAACTCTCCATATGACCACTGCAACTTGGATATAGGATTCATCATAACCTGATACGTGTGAAACACCTACAAAAAAACACCCAAATTAGTGAAACCCCACATTATATGCTTACCATCACTCGGCCCTCATTGTAGGTAAACTCACAACACTCATTCTTCTGCCATCTGCACTAGCATAGGTATGCTGCATGATTTTGCAAGGAAGGTTCCATTTCTCCAAAAACCAATTATCACCTGCAGAAGATTTGATATTGTCCATAGAAAGAAGCCTACCCCTCACCATTTGGATAATAGAGTTAGTAACAACCTCTTCGGGTTTGTGGACCTTACTAAAGATTCTACTATTTCTCTCCATCCAAATGTGGTAGACAGTGCAGAGAAAGGACAACTTCAGAATCATCATTTTCAAGGAAACACCACTGGTAGATCTAGTAGCAAACTCAACAGTATCCAACCAAGGCAAAGAGGGCCAATTAGCATTACACTTGGCAAGCATGTCACCCCACACCTAGAAGAGAAAACACACCTAAAGAAGAGATGAGAGTGATTCTCCTCAGGGGCTTGACAGAAGGGGCAGCAAGGATTAGGAACAAGACCAAAAGCTTGAAGTCTATCACCAGTGTTTAGTCTCTCACTAATAGCCAACCAAACAATGAAACTAACCCTAGGGATTAAAGGGGGCCTCCATATAAGATTGGACCAAGAGACTTTGGGCCCCTTATCCCTCCAACAGTCCCAAGTAGACTGGATAGAGAAAGTGCCATCAACAGTCAAGTTCCACACCGGAGTGTCAGAAGAGCCAGAGGAAGGTAAGAGAGATGAAGGAGTGGAAGAGATCCACTCCTTAATCTCCCAAGAGTTAGAAATAGGCCACTTCCAAGAACAATTAGAGACTATAGAGCTAACCCTAGAGCTGTCAGGAAGATTAGTATCATAAAGGATCCGAGGACCAAACCTATGCCAAAGCGATCCAAGAGGATGCCAATTATCATACCAAAGGAACACATTTTCACCATTACCAATCTTGAATTTGATGAGAGGATATATTAAGTTCCTAAGTGACAAGATTTTCCTCCAAACCCAAGAAGGATCACTAGGAATCTTAACGGACCAGAAACTCTTGCCTTTGAGCAAGTAAGACTTAACCCATTGGCACCACATAGAACTCTCCCCTCCCGAGAATAAATACCAGACATGTTTAGCTATAGCAGCCTTGTTCCAGATTTCCAAGTCCTTAAAACCAAGACCACCTTCATTTTTATGTCTGCAGATATACTTCCAAGCAATCTTAGCACTATGTTGTTTCAGCTCAACCCCAGACCAAAGAAAGGATCTAAGAATACTCTCAATGTCTCTAATGATCTTCTTAGGGAGGATAAAAAGAGAGGACCAATAGACTTGCATGGAAAAAAGGACAGACTGGATGAGTTGGGCTCTTCCAGCATAAGAGAGCAGTTTATTGGTCCAGCTTTTAATCCTCATCGTGATTCTCTCAACCAGAATATGACAATCAGACGCTTTAAGCTTAGTAGTGATTAAAGGCACTCCAAGATATCTCACCGGGAGGGAGCCCTCAGTGAAATTGGCAATTTGAAGGATATCCTCTCTAAGCTCTCTACTACACCCCGAGAAAAAAATGTTACTCTTACTAGGGTTAGGAGTGAGGCCCGACAACTTCCTAAATTCCTCCAAACCCTGCATGATAAGATTAACAGTACCAGGGTCCCCTTTGCTAAAGATCATCAGATCATCAGCAAAACATAAATTGACTATTTTGGTTTTCTCACATCTCCAGTGGAATTTGAACAAAGGACTCCTAGCTTTCTCCGCCAAAATCCTAGCAAGGATCTCCATAGCCAGCACAAAAAGATACGGGGACATAGGGTCCCCTTGTCTTAACCCTCGAGCCCCTTTAAAATACCCCTGAAGGCTCCCATTAATACAGATCGAGAATGAAGGGCTTGTGATACAGGCCTTTATCCAGGTAATCATGCAAGGAGGGAAGGCCATAGCCGTAAGAATATCAATGATAAAGTCCCACCTCACAGTATCATAAGCCTTCATTATGTCCACTTTCATGGCACACTTAGGAGTGAGAGAGTTTCTGTGATAACCTCTCATAATCTCTTGGGACAGGAAGATATTGTCCGAGATCCTTCTACCTTGGACAAAAGCAGATTGCACAGGATCAATCAGATCAGGGAGAGCTAATTTAAGTCTATTAGCTATGATCTTAGCTATACACTTATAGATGGTGTTACAACAAGAGATGGGTCTATAGTCACCAACATGCATAAGATTAGGAACTTTAGGAATGAGAGCAACGATAGTGCTATTGACCTCAGAAAGAAGTTTACCAGTGTCAAAGAAAGACTTGATGGCTAAGATGACCTCCTTACCAACTATATCCCAAGAACTTTTAAAAAAGCCAGCTGAATACCCATCAGGGCCAGGGGCTTTGTTGGCCTTTAAAGACCAAAAAACCTCCTTAATTTCAGTCTCAGAGACAGGCTTGGACATCAAAGCAGATTGAGAAAGAGAAACTTTTCTATGCACCAAAGTTTGGATTCTCTCAAAACCATTATACTGATCCACAGGAGGAGTACCAAATAAATTGGTATAAAATTTGATGAAAGAGGTGTGGATATCATAACTATTAGTAGACCTAGTACCATCACCCATGTCAACACTCAAGATTTTCCCTCTATTTATATTACTCTTGACAGACCTAAAAAAGAATTTGCTATTTTTGTCCCCAAGCCCAAGCCATTGCACTCTGGATTTTTGAAGAGCAAGACTTTCTTCTAATTTACTAAGCTCAATGTATTTTTTCAAATCCTCTCTCTCCTGAACTTGCAAACCATTATTAACAGGATCTTTATCCAGCTTATATTGAATAAGATCCAAGTTAGCCTTAGCAATTTGAACACGAGTAGATATGTCACTAAAATCCTTCTTGTTCAAAAGCTTGAGGCTAACTTTAAGTTGCCTAAGTTTTTGACAGACCCTGAACATAGGAACACCCCGGATATACTGGCACCAAGTGTTAAGTGATGGGGCCCGCCACAACGTGAAGTTTTGAAGGGTATGTGGTTTATATGGGTGTGCATATTATATTATATTATATGCGTTGAGTTGCAAAGTGGGGTTTTTCTGACCCACGGGTATTTGTTTTTGGGCCCACGGTGGTTTTTGAACTTCATATTTATATATATTTCGTGGGTCCACTAATCTATATAATTTTGGGTTCACTTTCAATGGGCGGTGGGCTTGGTTTTCCCACTGTGGGCAGTCCGTGGGCCTCCTATTATGGTGCTCGTGGTCTTGTTGTCATAATTGGGTTATTTTGGAAATTTTGTTTAACCTCTTGGCAGTGGATCTTTTACAGTTGATTATTTTATGGTGATTGATCGTGTGATCCTCATGTGACTCGATATGAGGGTGGTTTTGAGCCATCTCCGCCAAGAGTGATTGGGGAGTCACTGCTATGGGGAATAGTGGTTCAATAACCAGCTGAGTTAGAGACTGGGAGATGAGCGGGAGGATAGCTACCGATTTTCTGGTCGTTTCTTGTCTTCATGTGATCCGTCCTAATTGATCGTATTGCCACGCCTGACATGGAGTGCTGGTCACACTGCCGTGGGGTTTGAGGCTTGTGATCTACCAAGGAAGGGACTGGGGGATGTGATGATTGATTTCATGATTTTGTTAGCTGTGGATTGGTTTGTTGCTGAGGGGTTATTGTCTTTTACTTCAACTCTCTAGTTCGTGGCATATGGTTTTTGATCGTGCTAGCTTCATGTGACTTTGCTGGGATTTCTCTTGGGGTATATCTTTTCCTTCGTCTTGGCTTTGGTTAAGTGGCTTGGATGTCACGGCTGTGAGGAGTGGGACGCTTATTGGACTCCATGTTTTTATCTGCAGTAGAGACTGGGGGCTTGTGGGGTTGATCATCATTTTTGTTTCGGCTTGAGGGTTGTTGCTTTGTCAGTGTGTGTGTGTTTTGTTTCTTAAACTTTGTGATGTTTTTGTATTTCTTTGCCCATATATCCACCTCAAGTTCCCTTCTATTATCTCTGATGGTAGGGGTTACTTGAGGACGAAAAGGATATATGGGCAAAGTTGGGTTCTTGTGTTTTCAGTTTCAGTTTCTTGTTTACCCCCTTTCTTAGGGGGTGTAGTGGTAGTTTTGTTGGTTATATATGTTTTTTATTTGTTGTTTGGGTGTGCCTGGGGTATGCCCCTTGTAAACTTGTAAATTCTTTGTTTTTATTTTATGACTTACTTACCTAAAAAAAAAAAGTGTTAGAAACAGTACTCAGAAAATCTGGATGTTGAGACCAGAAATCAAAGTATTTGAATGGTTTCTTGAAGGAGCTCTTAGTAGCACTGATGTTGACAACAGCAGGGGAGTGGTCAGAGATTCCAGAAGGCAGAAAATTGGCAGTAGCCTCCGGGAATTTGTCCAACCAGACCTCATTAACCAGGACTCTATCAATTTTAGTAGCTATATAAGCCCCCTCACTCCTTTTGTTAGCCCAGGTGAATTGGCAACCACCATAAGATAGGTCAGCCAACTCAGATGCATTTACATAAGTATTAAATTCCTCATTTTCACTAGACCAATAAGGATTCCCCCCAAATTTTTCCTACTGGTATCTGATAGCATTAAAATCACCCAGGAAAACACATGGATCTTTGGATTTAACACGGGAGATATCATACATAGATTCAAAAAAAAAACCTTTCTCAGGGTGTGCTTATTTTCAGCATAGACAAAAGTTGCAAAAAATATTTCATTAGAAGCCAGATCAACCACTTTACACAAAATATGCTGATTAGATTTTGAAAGCATTTGAACATCACAAAAATCAGTATTCCAGCACACCCAGACTCTACCAGTTTTAGTTGGTTGTGAGTTAGAGAGCATAGACCATTGACCAAAACATTTAACACATATACTGCTCTCATTAGACGAACCTCATTAAATGTTTTCTAAATCACCTAAGTGTTCAATTCTCATGTGTCCAAAATGTTGAATTCGAATTCCCTTTAATTTTTATCCTATTTCTCTTTCTTTTCTCTAATTTTCCTTCCCCATCCATCTCTCTTTTGTTCTAGGTACTAATTAGCTTATACAACTAATTGTTTTGTTGGCTTACGTGGCCTAGTTTCACTCAAACTTATGTTTCTTAGCCTCCAAGAAAGAGAATTTACTGAGTAATTGTAGCTTAACGATATTAGTTTAAGCCCCTCATTTAAGGTTTTGTAAATCACCTACAATTCTCAAGTACAGAGGGTTGAATTAGAACTCACTTTAATTTTCATCCTATTTCCCTTCCTTTTCTACAACTTTCACTTCTACCTCTCAAGAAGAAAGTTTCTCTTTAACTCTCCCCGTCGTTCTAAATCATTCTCTCTTTTGCTCTATGAACTAATTAGCTTGGGCAACTAACGGTTTCATCAGGTTAAGTGCCCAAGTTTAACTCAAACTAATCTGGCTTAGCCTCCGAGAAAGAGAATTTACGGAGTAATTATAGCTTAACGATATTAGTTTAACTTAAGCACCTCATTTAATGTTGTCTAAATCACCTAAGTGTTCAATTCTCATGTCCAAAACGTTCAAATTAGAATTTCCTATAATTTTTATCCTATTTCCCTTTATTTTCTCTAACTTTCTCTTCAAGTTCTCAAGAAGAAGGATATTCTCTAACTCTCTCCGCGCTTCTAAATCATTCCCTCTTTCGCTCTAGGAACTAATTAGCTTAGGCAACTAATAGTTTCATTAGGCCGAGTTAACTCAAACTAATCTTGCTTAGCCTCCAGGAAAGACAATTTACGGAGTAATCGTGGCTTAACGATATTAGTTTAACTGAAGCACCTCATTTATTGTTTTCTAAATCACCCAAGCGTTCAATTCTCATGTCCAAAGAGTTGAATTTGAATTCTGTTTAATTTTTTATCCTATTTCCCTTTCTTTTCTCTAGCTTTCTCTTCTCTAACATTCTCTTCTAGTTCTAAAGAAAAAAGATATTCTCTGACTCTCTCCGCCCTTCTAAATCATTCTCTCTTTTGCTCTGGGAACAAATTAGCATAGGCAACTAATAGTTTCATTAGGTTAAGTGGCCAAGTTTAACTCAAACTAATCTTGCGTAGTCGCCGAGAAAGAGATTTCACTGAGTACTTGTAGCTTAACGGTATTAGTTTAACTTAAGCACCGCAGTCAAGGTTTTCTAAATCACCTTGGCGTTCAATTCTCAAGTACAAAAGGATTAATTTGAATTCCCTTTAATTTTAATCCTATTTCCCTTTCTTTTCTCTAACTTTCACATCTAGTTTTCAGGAAGAGAGTTTCTCTCTAACTCTCTCTCTGTCCTTCTCCATCCTTCTCTCTTTTGTTCTAGGAACTAATTTGCTTAGGCAACTAATAGTTTCATTAGCTTAAGTGGCCAAGTTTAACTCAAACTAATCTTACTTAGTCGCCAAGAAAGAGATTTTACTGAGTAATTGTAGCTTAACGATATTAGTTTAACTTAAGCACCACAATCAAGGTTTTCTAAATCACCTTAGCGTTCAATTCTCAAGTACAAAAGGTTGAATTATAATTCCATTTAATTTTCATCCTATTTCCCTTTCTTTTCTCTAACTTTCACTTGTAGCTCTGAAGCAGAAAGTTTCTCTCTAACTCTCTCCGTTCTACTAAATCATTCTCTCTTTTGCTCTTGGAACTAATTAGCTTGGGCAACTAACAGTTTCATTAGGTTAAGTGGCCAAGTTTAACTCAAGCTAATCTTGCTTAGCCTCCAAGAAAGAGAATCTACGGATTAATTGTGGCTTAACGTTATTCGTTTAACTTAAGCACCCCACTTAATGTTGTCTAAATCTCCTAAGTGTCCAATTCTCATGTCCAAAATGTTGAATTTGAATTCCATTTAATTTTTATCCTATTTCCCTTTCTTTTCCCAAACTTTCTCTTTTTTTTGGGTGAATAAGTCATAAAATAAAACAAAAAACTTACACCACTACAAGGGGCCTAGTTCACAAGGAGAAAGATTCTCTCTAAACTCTCTCCGTCCTTATAGAGAAACAAGAGGGTTCAAGCTTCTTGAAGAAGCTAGAGCAAAAGGTTCAAGCTTCTTGGAGAAGCTAAAGCAAAGGTTCAAAAGGTTCAAGCTTCTTGGAGAAGATAAAGCAAAGGTTCAAGCTTCCTGGACAAGCTAGAGCAAAGGGTTCAACCTTCTTGGAGAAGCTAGAGCAAAGGTTGAAAAGGTTCAAGCTTCCTCAAGAAGCTAAAACGAAGGTTCAAAAGGTTCAAGCTTCCTCAAGAAGCTAAGACGAAGGTTCAAAAGGTTCAAGCTTCCTCAATAAGCTAAAACGAAGGTTCAAAAGGTTCAAGCTCCCTCAAGAAGCTAAAACGAAGGTTCAAAAGGTTCAAGCAGTCCAAAAACCGTGCCAAACGGAGAACGTTAAGCGGTCCCAAACAGAGGCGCACGGCTGACGGTGCCGAAAACTGGAAACTGGTCTCCAAATGGGAACAGTGGTCTACGACCACGAAAAGTGGCCTACAGCCACTGAGAGATGGTCAACGAGACCTCTCCCTCCCTTCGGGATGAGAAAACAAGTGGGTTCAAGCTTCTTGAAGAAGCTAGAGCAAAAGGTTCAAGCTTCTTGAAGAAGCTAGAGCAAAGGTTCAAAAGGTTCAAGCTTCTTAGAGAAGCTAGAGCAAAGGGTTCAAGCTTCTCGAAGAAGCTAGGGCAAAGGTTCAAAAGGTTCAAGCTTCCTCAAGAACCTAAAATGAAGGTTCAAAAGGTTCAAGCTTCCTCAAGAAGCTAAAACGAAGGTTCAGAGGGTTCAAGGTTCCTGAACAAGCCAAAACAAGGGTTCAAAAGGTTCAAGCTTCCTCAAGAAGCTAAAACGAAGGTTCAAATGGTTGAAGCTCCCTTAAGAAGCTAAAACGAAGGTTCAAAAGGTTCAAGCTCCCTCAAGAAGCTGAAACAAAGGTTCAAAAGGTTCAATCTCCCTCAAGAAGCTAAAACGAAGGTTCAGAAGGTTCAACTTCCTTGAAAAGCTAAAACAAGGGTTCAAAAGGTTCAAGCTCCCTCAAGAAGCTAAAACGAAGGTTCAAAAGGTTCAAGCTCCGTCAAGAAGCTATCAAAAGGTTCAAGCCCCCTCAAGAAGCTAAAACTAAGGTTCGAAAGGTTCAAGCTGTCCAAAAACCGTGCCAAACGGAGAAAGTTAAGCGGTCCCGAACCGAGGCGCACGGCCGACGGCTCTGAAAACCGAAAACTGGTCTCCAAACGGGAACAGTGGTCTACGACTACGAAAAGTAGCCTACGGCCACTGAGAGATGGTCTATGAGTCCTCTCCCTCCCTTCGGCAAGAGAAACAGAACCTGATTCGCTAATCGAGGCAAACCACAAAAGAGTCCCAAGGTCCGGAGGTAAGGCTCTCAGCCGAAACTCCGTAACCTCAGAACGAGCACAACATGCGCAATCACCGAGCGCTCAATCGATGACGTCTGAGTCTTAAGGTCGATAAAAAATCGGGTGTCTACAGTTACCCCTCTTTGACAGAACTCAAAAGTCATAAATGACGGGAGTGAATGTCCAAGCTCGGAGACGACCCATTTTTGACAAGGCCAAAGACTTAGACAAAAGCATGCAAGATAACGAAGATATGTGCTCGAAGGCGGGGGCAAAATGCAAGAACAATGAGCCTATGCAGGTCCTAAAACTCATCAAAAATGGCCTGGAACATGGCTTGGAAGCATGCAAATAAGGGCTCCTTTGTAAGGCCAAAAATGCTAGAAAACAAAACAAGGAGAACGAGGGTCACCCCTCTCTGATTTTGGCACTCAAAACAGCATGCTAGCCACTGAAAATCCACTGGATTTTAGTGGCTAAAAGGCCAAACAAAGGCCAACACATATGCTCTGAGGCATGGCTCAAAACATGTTAAGGGCCTCAAAATAAGACTTTTTTCAGTTTATACCGAAGCTCAAATATGCTTGCAATAAAGGCTAAGAGATGGATCAAAATAATGCTAAAAAGAGGGAATAGTGTTTTACCCTTGTAGCTTCAGCAAAACCAGCAGCTTCTTGGACCAAAAACCAGCTCTTTGAGACCTCTCAAGACCCTCCAAGAACCTTAGATCAATGGTGGAGGTGTGTGGCTATGAGGTGTGGTGTTAAAGGCCAAGAACAAACACCCTCTCTAAGCCTAGAATGTAGAGATATAGAGAGATATATGTGCTTTTCCTTAGACAAATTTTTTTCAACCTCTCTGAAGGAGAGGGAGGCACTCGCTTATAGAGAAACAAAAGGGTTCAAGCTTCTTGGAGACGCTAGAGCAAAAGGTTCAAGCTTCTTGGAGAAGCTAGAGCAAAGGTTCAAAAGGTTCAAGCTTCTCGGAGAAGCTAGAGCAAAGGTTCAAAAGGTTCAAGCTTCCTCTAGAACCTAAAACGAAGGTTCAAAAGGTTCAAGCTTCCTCAAGAAGCAAAAAACGAAGGTTCAGAGGGTTCAAGGTTCCTGAAGAAGCCAAAACAAGGGTTCAAAAGGTTCAAGCTTCCTCGAGAAGCTAAAATGAAGGTTCAGAAGTTTCAAGCTCCCTCAAGAAGCTGAAACGAAGGTTCAAAAGGTTCAAGCTCCCTCAAGAAGCTAAAACGAAGGTTCAGAAGGTTCAGCTTCCGCAAGAAGCTAAAATAAGGGTTCAAAAGGTTCAAGCTTCCTCAAGAAGCTAAAACGAAGGTTCAAAAGGTTCAAGCTCCCTCAAGAAGCTAAAATGAAGGTTCAAAAGGTTCAAGCTGTCCAAAAACCGTGCCAAACGAAGAAAGTTCAGCGGTCCCGAACCGAGGCGCACGGCCGACGACTCCGAAAATCGGAAACTGGTCTCCAAACGGGAACAGTGGTCTACGACCACGAAAAGTAGCCTATGGCCATTGAGAGATGGTCTATGAGACCTCTCCCTCCCTTCGGCAAGAGAAAACATAACCTGATTCGCAAATCGAGGCAAACCACAAAAGAGTCCCGAGGTCCGGAGGTAAGGCTCTCAGCCGAAACTCCGTAACCTCAGAACGAGCACAACATGCATAATCACCGAGCGCTCAATCGATGACGTCTGAGTCTTAAGGTCGATAAAAAATTAGGTGTCTACAGTTACCCCTCTTTGACAGAACTCGAAAGTCATAAATGACGGGAGTGAATGCCCAAGCCCGGAGACGACCCATTTTTGACAAGGCTGAAAACTTAGACAAAAGCATGCAAGATAACGAAGATATGTGCTCGAAGGCGGGGGCAAAATGCAAGAACAATGAGCCTATGCAAGTCCTAAAACTCATCAAAAATGGCCTGGAACATGCCTTGGAAGCATGCAAATAAGGGCTCCTTTGTAAGGCCAAAAATGCTAGAAAACAAAACAAGGAGAACGAGGGTCACCCCTCTCTGATTTTGGCACTCAAAACAGCATGCTAGCCACTGAAAATCCACTGGATTTCAGTGGCTAAAAGGCCAAACAAAGGCCAACACGTATGCTCTGAGGCATGGCTCAAAACAAGGTAAAATGAAGCATGCAATGGGGTAGATGACCCCCAACAGAAAAATGATCTTAAACAAACACGTTAAGGGCCTCAAAATAAGACTTTTTTCAGTTTATACTGAAGCTCAAATATGCTTGCAAGTAAGGCTAAGAGATGGATCAAAATAATGCTAAAAAGAGGGAATAGTGTGTTACCCTTGTAGCTTCAGCAAAACCAGCAGCTTCTTGGACCAAAAACCAGCTCTTTCAGACCTCTCAAGACCCTCCAAGAACCTTAGATCAATGGTGGAGGTGTGTGGCTATGAGGTGTGGTGTTAAAGGCGAAGAACAAACACCCTCTCTAAGCCCAGAATGTAGAGATATAGAGAGATATATGTGCTTTTCCATAGAAATTTTTTTTTCAACCTCTCTGAAGGAGAGGGAGGCCCACTCTTATAGAGAAACAAGTGGGTTCAAGCTTCTTGGAGACGCTAGAGCAAAAGGTTAAAGCTTCTTGGAGAAGCTAGAGCAAAGGTTCAAAAGGTTCAAGCTTCTTGGAGAAGCTAGAGCAAAGGGTTCAAGCTTCTCGGAGAAGCTAGAGCAAAGGTTCAACAGGTTCAAGCTTCCTCTAGAACCTAAACCGAAGGTTCAAAAGGTTCAAGCTTCCTCAAGAAGCTAGAACGAAGGTTCAGAGGGTTCAAGGTTCCTGAAGAAGCCAAAACAAGGGTTCAAAAGGTTCAAGCTTCCTCAAGAAGCTAAAACGAAGGTTCAGAAGGTTCAAGCTCCCTCAAGAAGCTAAAACGAAGGTTCAAAAGGCTCAAGCTCCCCCAAGAAGCTGAAACGAAGGTTCAAAAGGTTCAAGCTCCCTCAAGAAGCTAAAACGAAGGTTTAGAAGGTTCAAGATCCCTCAAGAACCTAAAACGAAGGTTCAAAAGGTTCAAGCTCCCTCAAGAAGCTAAAACGAAGGTTCAGAAGGTTCAAGCTCCCTCAAGAAGCTAAAACGAAGGTTCAAAAGGTTCAAGCTCCCTCAAGAACCGAAAACAAATGGTTCAGAAGGTTCAAGCTCCCTCAAGAAGCTAAAACGAAGGTTCAAAAGGCTCAAGCTCCCCCAAGAAGCTGAAACGATGGTTCAAAAGGTTCAAGCTCCCTCAAGAAGCTAAAACGAAGGTTCAGAAGGTTCAAGCTCCCTCAAGAACCTAAAACGAAAGTTCAAAAGGTTCAAGCTCCCTCAAGAAGCTAAAACGAAGGTTCAGAAGGTTCAAGCTCCCTCAAGAAGCTAAAACGAAGGTTCAAGCTCCCTCAAGAACCTAAAACAAATGGTTCAAAAGGTTCAAGCTCCCTCAAGAAGCTAAAACGAAGGTTCAAAAGGTTCAAGCTGTCCAAAAACCGTGCCAAACGAAGAAATTTAAGCGGTCCCGAACTGTGGCGCACGGCCGACGGCTTCGAAAATCGGAAACTGGTCTCCAAACGGGAACAGTGGTCTACGACCACGAAAAGTAGCCTACGGCCACTGAGAGATGGTCTTTGAGACCTCTCCCTCCCTTCGGGAAGAGAAAACAGAACCTGATTTGCAAATCGAGGCAAACCACAAAAGAGTCCCGAGGTCCGGAGGTAAGGCTCTCAGCCGAAACTCCGTAACCTCAGAACGAGCACAACATGCGCAATCACCGAGCGCTCAATCGATGACGTCTGAGTCTTAAGGTCGATAAAAAATCGGGTGTCTACAGTTACCCCTCTTTGACAGAACTCGAAAGTCATAAATGACGGGAGTGAATGTCCAAGCGCGAAGACGACCCATTTTTGACAAGGCCGAAGACTTAGACAAAAGCATGCAAGATAACAAAGATATGTGCTCGAAGGCGGGGGTAAAATGCAAGAACAATGAGCTTATGTAGGTCCTAAAACTCATCAAAAATGGCCTGGAACATGGCTTGGAAGCATGCAAATAAGAGCTCCTTTGTAAGGCCAAAAATGCTAGAAAATAAAAGAAGGAGAGAGAGGGTCACCCCTCTCTGATTTTGGCACTCAAAATAGCATGCTAGCCACTGAAAGTCCACTGGATTTCAGTGGCTAAAAGGCCAAACAAAGGCCAACACAAATGCTCTAAGGCATGGCTCAAAACAAGGTAAAATGAAGCATGCAAGGAGGTAGGTGACCCCCAACAGAAAAATGATCTTAAACAAACATGTTATGGGCCTCATAATGGGACTTTTTTCAGTTCACACCGAAGCTCAAATATGCTTGCAAGTAAGGCTAAGAGATGGATCAAAATAATGCTAAAAAGAGGGAATAGTGTGTTACCCTTGTAGCTTCAGCAAAACCAGCAGCTTCTTGGACCAAAAACCAGCTCTTTGAGACCTCTCAAGACCCTCCAAGAACCTTAGATCAATGGTGGAGGTGTGTGGCTATGAGGTGTGGTGTTAAAGGCCAAGAACAAACACCCTCTCTAAGCCTAGAATGTAGAGATATAGAGAGATATATGTGCTTTTCCTTAGACAAATTTTTTTCAACCTCTCTGAAGAAGAGGGTGGCCCTCTCTTATAGAGAAACAAGTGGGTTCAAGCTTCTTGGAGACGCTAGAGCAAAAGGTTCAAGCTTCTTGGAGAAGCTAGAACAAAGGTTCAAAAGGTTCAAGCTTCTTGGAGAAGCTAGAGCAAAGGATTCAAGCTTCTCGGAGAAGCTAGAGCAAAGGTTCAAAAGGTTCACGCTTCCTCTAGAACCTAAAACGAAGGTTGAAAAGGTTCAAGCTTCCTCAAGAAGCTAGAACGAAGGTTCAGAGGGTTCAAGGTTCCTGAAGAAGCGAAAACAAGGGTTCAAAAGGTTCAAGCTTCCTCAAGAAGCTGAAACGAAGGTTCAGAAGGTTCAAGCTCCCTCAAGAAGCTAAAACGAAGGTTCAGAAGGTTCAAGCTCCCTTAAGAAGCTAAAAGGAAGGTTCAGAAGGTTCAAGCTCCCTCAAGAACCTAAAACGATGGTTCAAAAGGTTCAAGCTCCCTCAAGAACCTAAAACTAAGGTTCAAAAGGTTCAAGCTGTCCAAAAACCGTGCCAAACGAAGAAAGTTAAGCGGTCCCGAACCGAGGCGCACGACCGACGGCTCCGAAAACCAGAAACTGGTCTCCAAAAGGGAACGGTGGTCTACGACCACGAAAAGTAGGCTACGGCCACTGAGAGATGGTCTTTGAGACCTCTCCCTCCCTTCGGGAAGAGAAAACAGAACCTGATTTGCAAATTGAGGCAAACCACAAAAGAGTCCAGAGGTCCGGAGGTAAGGCTCTCAACCGAAACTCCGTAACCTCAGAACGAGCACAACATGCGCAATCACTGAGCGCTCAATCGATGACGTCTGAGTCTTAAGGTCGATAAAAAATCGGGTGCCTTGGAGAAGCTAGAGCAAAGGGTTCAAGCTTCTCTGAGAAGCTAGAGCAAAGGTTCAAAAGGTTCAAGCTTCCTCTAGAACCTAAAACGAAGGTTCAAAAGATTCAAGCTTCCTCAAGAAGCTAGAACGAAGGTTCAGAGGGTTCAAGGTTCCTGAAGAAGCCAAAACAAGGGTTCAAAAGGTTCAAGCTTCCTCAAGAAGCTAAAATGAAGGTTCAGAAGGTTCAAGCTCCCTCAAGAAACTAAAACGAAGGTTCAAAAGGTTCAAGCTCGCTCAAGAAGCTGAAACGAAGGTTCAAAAGGTTCAAGCTCCCTCAAGAGCCAAAAAAAAAAAAAAGCTCCCTCAAGAGGATAAAACGAAGGTTCAGAAGGATCAAGCTCGCTCAAGAACCTAAAACGAAGGTTCAAAAGGTTCTAGCTGTCCAAAAACCGTGCGAAACAAAGAAAGTTAAGCGGTCCCGAACCGAGGCGCACGACCGACGGCTCAGAAAACTGGAAACTGGTCTCCAAACGGGAACAGTGGTCTACGACCACAAAAAGTAGCCTATGGCCACTGAGAGATGGTCTTTGAGACCTCTCCCTCCCTTCGGGAAGAGAAAACAGAACCTGATTCGCAAATCGAGGCAAAACACAAAAGAGTCCCGAGGTTCGGAGGTAAGGCTATCAGCCGAAACTCCGTAACCTCAGAACGAGCGCAACATGCGCAATCACCGAGCGCTCAATCGATGACGTCTGAGTCTTAAGGTCGATAAAAAATCGGGTGTCTACAGTTACCCCTCTTTGACAGAACTCGAAAGTCATAAATGACAGGAGTGAATGTCCAAGCGCGGAGACGACCTATTTTTGATAAGGCCGAAGACTTAGACAAAAGCATGCAAGATAACGAAGATATGTGCTCGAAGGCGGGGGTGAAATGCAAGAACAATGAGCCTATGAAGGTCCTAAAACTCATCAAAAGTGGCATGGAACAGGGCTTGGAAGCATGCAAATAAAGGCTCCTTTGTAAGGCCAAAAATGCTAGAAAACAAAATAAGGAGAACGAGGGTCACCCCTCTCTGATTTTGGCACTCAAAACAGCATGCTAGCCACTGAAAATCCACTGGATTTCAGTGGCTAAAAGGCCAAACAAAGGCCAACACATATGCTCTGAGGCATGGCTCAAAACAAGGTAAAATAAAGCATGCAAGGGGGTAGATGACCCCCAACAGAAAAATGATCTTAAACAAACATGTTAAGGGCCTGAAAATAAGACTTTTTTTCAGTTTATACCGAAGCTCAAATATGCTTGCAAGTAAGGCTAAGAGATGGATCAATATAATGTTAAAAAGAGGGAATAGTGTGTTACCCTTGTAGCTTCAGCAAACCCAGCGGCTTCTTGGACCAAAAACTAGCTCTTTGAGACCTCTCAAGACACTCCAAGAACCTTAGATCAATGGTGGAGGTGTGTGGCTATGAGGTGTGGTGTTAAAGGCCAAGAACAAACTTTTTTGGGTGAATAAGACATAAATAAAACAAGAAAATATACAAGATTACAAGGGGCAAACCCCAGGCCCTAAAACACCTAAGGCCAAGAACAAACACCCTCTCTAAGCCTAGAATGTAGAGATATAGAGAGATATATGTGCTTTTCCTTAGACAAATTTTTTTCAACCTCTCTGAAGGAGAGGGAGGCCCTCTCTTATAGAATAACAAGAGGGTTCAAGCTTCTTGTGTAACGCCCTCAGAAATAAACCCATAATAAATAATATAAACATGCATTATTATATTAAAACAATAATATAAATCCATTCATCAGAGTATTATGAAATAAAACATCAGAATAAATGCCCTACGGGCTTACATCTTGCCAAGCCAACACTTGGACACAATTCACTGAGTTCTAACTCAAAAACAGATAAAGCCCTAGGCTTGAAAGATTACATTGTTCAAATAAAACAAATAGAAATAAGACAAGTCTTCAAATTCAATTCCTCACAAGCTAAGTCCTTGGAGGGAGTGAACCACCTGAACCTGAAAAATAAAGTTCCCATATGGGGTGAGCCACAGCCCATTAGAGAAATACTAAACCAAGCATAAGAATTAACTAAAGCATTAGCATCTGATACATGGTTAACACTCTACAATCAAGTTACAATTTTCATGACACAAATGTCTACATTGCCTATGACACACTGTCTATGGCACATTTTACTTTCCACTTATGGCTCAGAACCTGGCCAAATAACTCAACGGGGTTTCATCTTTATTAACAATACTTCCAATTCAACAGGAATAACAATTTAAGTTAGACCTAACCATAACAAATACACAAGTTGGTATTGTATCAATCATAACCAATTCACTTCCATACTTCCCAACTGATACACATTTTAGTGATGTATCATGTCAACAATAAATAGAAATATATCTATTAATCAATAAGCACACATAAGAGTGATGCTACTGAGTCCATCCCCTATCTCCTCCCAATAAATCCGGTTTAGAGGTCCATCCCCTATCTTCCCCTAAACCGTGGAGTTCATCCCTTATCTCCTCCAAAACCAATGCATATGCAATGAAACACACAATTGCCATATACAACACATAATTAATACACAAATTCTGTATTAACTCAACAGTCAAACAATTGACTCAATTCCAGTTATACCTAAGCTGCATGCAAGGTCTACAACAATCAATGGCTATCCTCCACCGATAGCCCAAAACAGTTATTTCTAAACAAGAAATAAATACATCAATGAATGTAAATTCAACATTCCCAAAGGTAAATATTTAAACTACCCCAAATATATATCATCAATTCATTAAATTTCCCAATTCCATGAATTAAACCAAATTCCACATTATTCCTTTAAATTAATTATACAAATTAATCTAAACCAAAACCCTAAGGTTTCTTCCAAAATTACCAAACTACCCCCACATACCAAAATACCAACACTTAGGATTAAAGCGTATAAATGGAGTAGGAAATCCCTACCTCGAATATATAACTCAGAAAGAAGAAGAAGATGATGCCCAAACTTCAAAGTGCTCCAAAACACGAATTTCTCAGATTAAATGAAAGCCCTCACTCCCCTCTATCTTATTTGTAAAGCAACTAGGGCAAAAACCCACCCTAACTAGATCAAACCTAGGAGAGAAGGTGTTTAGAGAAGAAGAGAACTCGGAAACTAGGGTTTTAGAATCAAAAGGGGCTGAAAAACTGTTTTAAAATACGCTGCTGCGTATTTATACCTGATAGGCTCGCTCGAGCGAAGACCTGGTCGCTCGAGCGACCAGACACAGAAAAGCATCGATCGAGCGAAGAAATGCTCGCTCGAGCGAATAACAAACCAGCTCGCTCGAGCGAAGAAAGCTCGCTCGAGCCCAAACACTGCTCTCAGGTCTAAGTACTGGACGCGAAGCTCGCTTGAGCGAAGGTACCCTGGCTCGAGCGAAGACCAAAATCAAAGACCTCGCTCGAGCGAAGAAGAGCTCGCTCGAGCGACCAACCCAAAAACTGAACATGAACTCTTGGTTTCAAACCCAACCAACCTGTAAACAACCTGCCCAACAAATCCTATAACTCAAAACTGAAGAATTAAAGGA
>JAPPVO010000010.1:59194933-59232439 GCA_030407325.1 Camellia japonica
GAGAAATGGTAAGTAATCAACCGTAATTCCGTATCTGCCACCATGCAGAGAATCTGTATAGATGTTCGAGTGTTCGACCCTAATGCATGAGAAATGGTAAGTAAACAACCGTATTCACATATCTGCCGTCATGCAGGAAATCCGTATAGGTTTCAAGTGTTCGAACCTAATGCATGAGAAATGGTAAGTAACAACCGATTTCCGTACCTGCCACCATGCCGGAGAATCCGTATAGGTGTTCGAGTGTTCGACCGTAATGCATGAGAAATGGTAGGTAACACACGTATTTACTAATCTGCCACCATGCAGGAGAATCCGTATAGGTGTTCGAGTGTTCGAATCCTAATGCAGGAGAAATGGTAATTAAACACGTAATTACATATCTGCCATCATGCAGGAGAATCCGTATAGGTGTTCGAGTTTCGCACCCTAATGTGCATGAAATGGTAAGTAATCTCCGTAGTTACATATCTGCCATCATGCAGGAGAATCTGTATAGGTGTTCGAGTGTTCGATCCCTAATGCCGGAGAAATGGTAATTAAACACCGTAATTACATATCTGCCATCATGCAGGAGAATCCGTATAGGTGTTCGAGTGTTTGAACCCTAATGCATGGGAAATGGTAAGTGAACACCGTATTTACATATCTGCAACCATGTAGGAGAATCCGTATAGGTGTTCAAGTGTTCGAACCCTAATGCAGGAGAAATGGTAATTAAACACCGTAATTACATATCTGCCGTCATGCAGGAGAATCCGTATAGTTGTTCGAGTGTTCGAACCCTAATGCATGAGAAATGATAAGTAAACCCCGTATTTACATATCTTCCATCATGCAGGAGAATCCGTATAGGTGTTCGAGTGTTCGAACCCTAATGCTTGAGAAATGGGAAGTAAACACCGTAATTACATGTCTGCCATCATACATGAGAATCTGTATAGGTGTTCGAGTGTTCGAACCCTAATGCATGAGAAATGGTAAGTAAACCCCGTATTTACATATCTGCCATCATGCAGGAGAATCCGTATAGGCGTTCGAGTGTTCGAACGATAATGCATGAGAAATGGTATGTAAACCCCGTATTTACATATCTGTCATCTTGTAGGAGAATCTGTATAGGTGTTCGAGTCTTCGAACCCTAGTGCATGACAAATGGTAAGTAAACACCGTAATTACATATCTGCCATCATGCAGGAGAATCCGTATAGGTGTTCGAGTGTTCGAACCCTAATGCGTGAGAAATGGTAAGTAAACACCGTATTTACATATCTGCCACCATGCAGGAGAATCTGTATAGGTGTTCGAGTGTTCGAACCCTAATGCAAAAGAAATGGTAATTAAATACCGTGATTACATATCTGCCATCATGCAGGAGAATCCGTATAGGTGTTCGGGTGTTCGAACCCTAACACATGAGAAATGGTAAGTAATCACCGTAATTCCGTATCTGCCACCATGCAGGAGAATCTGTATAGGTGTTCGAGTGTTCGAACCCTAATGCAGGAGAAATGGTAAGTAAACAACGTATTCACATATCTGCCATCAAGCAGGATAATCGGTATAGGTGTTCGAGTGTTCGAACCCTAATGCATGAGAAATGGTAAGTAAACACCGTATTTCCGTATCTGCCACCATGCAGGAGAATCTGTATAGGTGTTCGAGTGTTCGAACCCTAATGCATGAGAAATGGTAAGTAAACACCGTATTTACATATCTGCCATCATACAGGAGAATCTGTATAGGTGTTCGAGTGTTCGATCCCTAATGCCGGAGAAATGGTAATTAAACACCGTAATTACATATCTGCCATCATGCAGGAGAATCCGTATAGGTGTTCGAGTGTTTGAACCCTAATGCATGAGAAATGGTAAGTAAACACCGTATTTACATATCTGCAACCATGTAGGAGAATCCGTATAGGTGTTCAAGTGTTCGAACCCTAATGGAGGAGAAATGGTAATTAAACACCGTAATTACATATCTGCCATCATGCAGGAGAATCCGTATAGTTGTTCGAGTGTTCGAACCCTAATGCATGAGAAATGATAAGTAAACCCCGTATTTACATATCTTCCATCATGCAGGAGAATCCGTATAGGTGTTCGAGTGTTCGAACCCTAATGCTTGAGAAATGGTAAGTAAACACCGTATTTCCGTATCTGCCACCATGCAGGAGAATCTGTATAGGTGTTCGAGTGTTCGAACCCTAATGCATGAGAAATGGTAAGTAAACACCATATTTACATATCTGCCATCATACAGGAGAATCTGTATAAGTTTCCGTGTGTTAGAACCCTAATGCACAAGAAATGGTTGGTAAACACCGTTTTTACATATCTGCCACCATACTGGAGAATCCGTATAGGTGTTCGAGTGCTCTAACCGTAATGCATAAGAAATGGAAAGTAAACACCGGATTTACATATCAGCCATCATACAGGAGAATCTGAGTAAGTGTCCGAGTGTCAGAACCCTAATGCATAAGAAATGTTAGGTAAACGCCGTATTTACATATCTGCCATCATGCAAAAGAATTCGTATAGGTGTTCGAGTGTTCGAACCGTAAAGAATGAGAAATGCTAAGTAAACACTGCATTTACATATCTGCCACCATGCAGAAGAATCCGAATAGGTGTTCGAGTGTTCGAACCCTAATGCATGAGAAATGGTAAATAAACACCGTATTTACATATCTGCCATTACGCAGGAGAATCCGAATAAGTGTCCGAGTGTTAGAACCCTAATGCCTGAGAAATGGTAAGTAAACACCGTATTTACATATCTGCCACCATGCGGGAGAATCCGTATAGGTGTTCGAGTGTTCGAACCTTAATGCAGGAGAAATGGTAAGTAAACACCGTAATTACATATCTGCTATCATGCAGGAGAATCCGTATAAGTGTTCGAGTGTTCAAACCCTAATGCAGGAGAAATGGTAATTAAACACCGTAATTACATATCTGCCATCATGCAGGAGGATCCGTATAGGTGTTCGAGTGTTCGAACCCTAATGCATGAGAAATGGTAAGTAATAACCGTAGTTACATATCTGCCATCATGCAGGAGAATCTGTATAGGTGTTCCAGTGTTCGAACCCTAATGCAGGAGAAATGGTAATTAAACTCCGTAATTACATATATGCCATCATGCAGGAGAATCCGTATAGGTGTTCGAGTGTTCGAACCCTAATGCATGAGAAATGGTAAGTAAACACCGTATTTACATATCTGCCACCATGCTGGAGAATCCGTATAGGTGTTTAAGGGTTCGAACCCTAATGCAAAACAAATGGTAATTAAACACCGTAATTACATATCTGCCATCATGCAGGAGAATCCGTATAGGTGTTCGAGTGTTCGAACCCTAATGCATGAGTAATGGTAAGTAATCACCGTAATTACATATCTACCATCATGCAGGAGAATTTGTATAGGTGTTCGAGTGTTCGAACCCTAATGCATGAGAAATGGTAAGTAAACCCCGTATTTACATATCTGCCATCATGCAGGATAATCCGTATAGGTGTTCGAGTGTTCGAACCCTAATGCAAGAGAAATGGTAAGTAAACACCGTATTTCCATATCTGCCACCATGCAGGAGAATCTGTATAGGTGTTCGAGTGTTCGAACCCTAATGCATGAGAAATGGTAAGTAAACACCGTATTTACATATCTGCCGTCATACAGGAGAATCTGTATAAGTTTCCGAGTGTTAGAACCCTAATGCATAAGAAATGGTAGGTAAACACCGTTTTTACATATCTGCCATCATGCTGGAGAATCCGTATAGGTGTTCGAGTGTTTGAACCCTAATGCATGATAAATGGTAAGTAAACACCGGATTTACATATCAGCCATCATACAGGACAATCTGAATAAGTGTCCGAGTGTCAGAACCCTAATGCATAAGAAATGGTAGGTAAACACCGTATTTACATATCTGCCATCATGCAGGAGAATCCGTATAGGTGTTCGAGTGTTCGAACCGTAAAGAATGAGAAATGCTAAGTAAACACTGCATTTACATATCTGCCACCATGCAGAAGAATCCGTATAGGTGTTCGAGTGTTCGAACCCGAATGCATGAGAAATGGTAAATAAACACCGTATTTACATATCTGCCATTACGCAGGAGAATCCGAATTAGTGTCCGAGTGTTAGAACCCTAATGCCTGAGAAATGGTAAGTAAACACCGTATTTACATATCTGCCACCATGCGGGAGAATCCGTATACGTGTTCGAGTGTTCGAACCCTAATCCAGGAGAAATGGTAAGTAAACAACGTAATTACAAGTCTGCCATCGTGCAGGAGAATCCGTATAGGTGTTCGAGTGTTCGAACCCTAATGCATGAGAAATGGTAAGTAAACACCGGATTTACATATCAGCCATCATACAGGACAATCTGAATAAGTGTCCGAGTGTCAGAACCCTAATGCATAAGAAAAGGTAGGTAAACACCGTATTTACATATCTGCCATCATGCAGGAGAATCCGTATAGGTGTTCGAGTGTTCGAACCGTAAAGAATGAGAAATGCTAAGTAAACACTGCATTTACATATCTGCCACCATGCAGAACAATCCGTATAGGAGTTCGAGTGTTCAAACCCGAATGCATGAGAAATGGTAAATAAACACCGTATTTACGTATCTGCCATTACGCAGGAGAATCCGAATTAGTGTCCGAGTGTTAGAACCCTAATGCCTGAGAAATGGTAAGTAAACACCGTATTTACATATCTGCCACCATGCGGGAGAATCCGTATACGTGTTCGAGTGTTTGTAGACACCCCATTTTTGACCGTCCTCAAGACTTGGACGTCACCATTAGAACACTCGGTGATTATCCATGTGGTGTTTGTTTTGAGTTCCCGGAGGTCCCGGCTGCGCGTCGTGCCTCAGGACCTCTCAACCGGTTTATTCTGTGCTTGGTTTTGTACCAAGACTTGTGTGTTTTTGCCTCTGAGGGTAGGGGGAGGCTTGTTAGCCATCCCTGAAGCCCACCGGCTGCCTCACACCTCCACCGGCCCCTCCTAGTGGCCACCGGCACTTATTTCTCAAAACCTTTGGCCGGTCGGCATTGTATGATGCCGACCGGCACTCTTTTGTGCCGGTGACTGTTTTGGCTGGTCGGTTGTGACCCCTTTGCACCCCCAGGGATGGTGCATGCCAGCTGTGACAGCTGGAATGCACTATCACCACTCCCCATACCCGGGTTTGCATCCTTTGGTCCCTTTGACCCCCTCTCTCCTCTAGGAGCTTGAACCCTTGGCCAAGCTTCTTGGAGAAGCTTGGCCAGCTGTCTTAGCTTCTCCAAGAGCCTTGACTCACTTGAACTCCTTGAATCCCTTGAACCCCCCTCTCTTGCTTAGCCTAAGTATTCTTGCCTATATATACATCCATTCATCTCCCTTTACAATGGTTAGCCACTTTAGACCTAAAAAAAACCAGAGCTTATACATATATCTCTGATATACATCCATATATATCTATACTTCTATATCTATCATCCTTGTGTGTGTGTGTTTTAGGCCCAAAAAGTGGTGGTTTTACCTTACTTTTGCACCATTACACACACTACTACACCTTAATCCGAGATTAGGAGGCTTGGAGGTTTGTTTTGTGTGATCTTGGACTGGTTTTGATCACTAAAGGAGGGCTGCTCCACCTGTTCTTCAAAGGATCTTCAAGGGTGAGCTTATTACTTTATATTCCCCATTCTTGCAACAAGTTTCTACCCCCTTTTGCTTTGTGTTTTGAGCTTTGTCTATAACATAAAAAACTCTTGTTTTTACTTAATCTTGAACTTTCATTAAGGTCATTTTGTGGTTTGGGTAGAGGCTCATCCTATTAGGCCCTATTTGGCCATTTTTGGTGCCTTTTCCTAAGGCCTTCTTTACTTGGTGTTTTTGGGCCTTCTCACCATTGAAACCAGTGGGTTTTCAGTGGTGAAGAAGATGATTTTGGTCACATGTAGGGGAGGGACACCCCTCTCCCCTTTGTCCTTTGCTTGCCCTTGTTTTGGCCTAAAGAATAGCATGTGTTGCATGGTGAGTTTTGGCTTCATTTCAGAGCATATTTGTAGTTAATATGACATGTTATGCCTCTGTTTTAGGTTAGATTATGGCCTTTAACTTGCCTCTGATACTTACTTTGAAATGCTCTCTTATGCTTAAAAGCATGCCATGCATCTAGGCCATGTTCTTCGCGTGATTTAGATTGGTTCCATGAGGATATTAGCATCATATTACCATGTATAAGGGCTGTGAGCCACTGATTTTGCCATGTATAGTGTCTTGACATAGTTGCTTTGCATTTTAGGCTTGTAAGCCTTGTGTGTTTTGGCCCCTAGCATGTTCAACATTGATCATCCTCATGATTTGGCATCATTGTGACCTTATTTCAGTCCATAAATCATGTGTGTATGTTACATATGTGACCATTTTCATGCTCCAAGGGTGTGTCCCTTTTATGCCTAGGAATACTTCATGCATGCTTGTTTGTTTTGTTTTTTGGGGTTGTCATCAAGGGGATTTGGGTGTCATTTTGCATGTAAAAGTCTGTTTTCGGTTGTTAGATACATGTCATGAATGGCCTTGATAATGGTGGTAAGTTACTCTCTTAGTGCCTTAGGTTTAGGCTCATTACTTCGCATGATTTGTAGCATTTTGGCCACCATTTTGGGCATGTTTTGCCACTGTTTTGGGGTGGTTTGAGGGCTGCCCCATTGAAGTTAAGGCCACCATTGTATGTTCATTATATGCTTGATGCATGCTCGGTTCATCGAATGTTGTAGTAGGTTGGTCCCATCGCTTGATTGGCCCTTGTTTGCATGCCACTTATACCTTGCATGCTCTAGCATTTTGCATGCCTATTGTGATAGTTGCATGACACTTGATATGCCTTGCATCTTAGTCCCATTGTTGCATCATTTGAGCCATGTTGCATACATGCATTCCATGGCTTGGCTTGGGGATTGTCAAGCCAAGCATAGGGTTGAGAGGAGTTCACACTTCGAGTGGTGCAACTCGTCTCAATTCTTGGTCACCAAGACCTTTGACTAGCTCATGATAAGGCCTTGGATTTCATTTGTTTGTTTGCATGCATTACCATTAAAATGCAACCTTGGTTCCTTAGGCCATCATGCATCAAGATGCATAATTGATGGCCCAAGAACCAAGAGTCATGCCTCCTTGAGTCCCCAAGCATGATAGGAGGCATTGGCCATGCTTACATATGCTCAAAATCCATGCCATGCATTGCTGGTTTGCTGCTGTTGTCAAACTGTCCTCTGCAGGAACTTTCTGCCGACCGGCAGAACAATGTGCGACCGGCACACTTTTTGTGCCAATAAACCACAAGAAGCCGGTGGCCAATTTAAGCAGCCGGTGGTCACTTCCTCCGGCCGTGGGATACTGCAGTTCATGTAGAAGGTATTCTGAGACTTTGGTAATTTTTGGAGAGGCAGGCAGTAGAAACAGAAGCAGCAGTGGCATGGTGCGGGTTTTCCGGGCAAGTTGGATCGAGCATGCATCATTCGCGTATCCCGAGGCAGGGCTGAGGCCCCATTTCTTTTATTTATTTGATTTAATTTTAATAATTAGAATTTTGTAATAATTTATTCATTTATTCTTTTGGACTGTATTATTATTCGGTCCCTCCGAGTGAGGGCAAATTTGTAATAAGTGTGGGTGAGTGGGTGTATGTCTTCCAACCCCCATTTCTTTCTTCCCTTTTATTTACCTGCTTATATGGTAGATTGGGCATATTTGAAATTAGCATACCT
Organism: Camellia japonica; assembly: GCA_030407325.1. Lineage (NCBI taxonomy): Eukaryota > Viridiplantae > Streptophyta > Magnoliopsida > Ericales > Theaceae > Camellia > Camellia japonica. The sequence goes on from JAPPVO010000010.1 coordinate 59,202,723, forward strand.
TATGCAATGCATGCGTGCATCCATGCATTTGTTGACATGCATCGGGCTCGGTACATCATGCAAACTGCATTGCAATTTTCGATTCCAAATTGAATATGTGCTATTTATCGCATTTCACATGACATGCTTAGGATAGCCGAGCCTGTCTAATGCATTCTGTATGTGATACATTAGTCACTTAACATGAACTAGGTCATGCATGTTTTGCTAACTAGTTTCTTGTTTGGCATGGAGTACGATGTAATTTTTTCGCTTTAGCATATCGCATGCGTGTGAATGCTAACATGACAGTATGATTGCCATGCGGCTAAATGCTTATGTGATATTACTGTTTGAATGCCTGTGGGTGGAGGTTGGATTTCTTGAGTTGGGAAAACTCATTGAAATCCGTGTTTTAGCCTACTTGCGAGTAGCAAATTCCAAAACATTTTCAAAATAAACGGATATGCAATGCTTGTTTCCAAATTAGGCGATCTAGTCTATACTTGTTCGCTGCGTGCATAACATAGTAAATTCTAGGCTAATAACCGGAATAAGAACACATAACGTTTTCAAAATTGGATATCACGGTTAGTAGAGGCCGGTCTTCGAACCGGGCGAAAGGGGGTGCTCATAGCTGACCTTCCCCGATCGTACCCAAGCTCCCGAGCCAAGAGATTTGGTAATGACGGACACATGGCCTTCGGCACCGAGTTAGGGTTTCCTAAATTCCCCCATTAAAAAATATTTAGGTGGCGACTCTGTAATCTGGCAAAGCAGTCCATGTTTGGCACTACTTTTCAAAAATCTGTTTTTCTTCAAAACGATTTGCCAGAGTTGGACTCTTTGGTTCAGATTTAGAACCGCAACAAACACAAAAAGGAGAGTCCGAGCTGTAGCGAGGTCCCCCGCGGGCTTGTTACAGTTTCTGGCGACTCTGCTGGGGATTTTAGAGAGCTTGACTCGAACTCGTGATATCCTTTTTTTTGACTACGTTTATGTGTCTCTTTGCATTGCATTTGCATTGGTGCGCCTAGGACACCGTGTTCGAGTGTTCGAACCCTAATGCAGGAGAAATGGTAATTAAACACCGTAATTACATATCTGCCATCATGCAGGAGAATCCGTATAGGTGTTCGAGTGTTCGAACCCTAATGCATGAGAAATGGTAAGTAAACACCGTATTTACATATCTGCCACCATGTAGGAGAATCCGTATAGGTGTTGAAGTGTTCGAACCTTAATGCAGGAGAAATGGTAATTAAACACCGTAATTACATATCTGCCATCATGCAGGAGAATCCGTATAGGTGTTCGAGTGTTCGAACCCTAATGCATAAGAAATGGTAAGTAATCACCGTAATTACATATCTACCATCATGCAGGAGAATCCGTATAGGTGTTCGAGTGTTCGAACCCTAATGCATGAGAAATGGTAAGTAAACACCGTATTTACATATCTGCCATCATGCAGGATAATCCGTATAGGTGTTCGAGTGTTCGAACCCTAATGCATGAGAAATGATAAGTAAACACCGTATATCCATATCTGCCACCATGCAGGAGAATCTGTATAGGTGTTCGAGTGTTCGAACCCTAATGCATGAGAAATGGTAAGTAATCACCGTAATTACATATCGGCCATCATGCAGGAGAATCCGTATAGGTGTTCGAGTGTTCGAACCCTAATGCAGGAGAAATGGTAAGTAAACACCGGATTTACATATCAGCTATCATCCAGGACAATCTGAATAAGTGTCCGAGTGCCAGAATCCTAATGCATAAGAAATGGTAGGTAAACACCGTATTTACATATCTGCCATCATGCAGGAGAATCCGTATAGGTGTTCGAGTATTCGAACCGTAAAGAATGAGAAACGCTAAGTAAACACTGCATTTTAATATCTGCCACCATGCAGGAGAATCCGTATAGGTGTTCGAGTGTTCGAACCCTAAAGAATGAGAAATGCTAAGTAAACACTGTATTTACATATCTGCCACCATGCAGAAGAATCCGTATAGGTGTTCGAGTGTTCGAACCCTAATGCATGAGAAATGGTAAATAAACACCGTATTTACATATCTGCCATCACGCAGGAGAATCCGAATAAGTGTCCGAGTGTTAGAACCCTAATGCCTGAGAAATGGTAAGTAAACACCGTATTTACATATCTGCCACCATGCAGGAGAATCCGTATAGGTGTTCGAGTGTTCGAACCCTAATGGAGGATAAATGGTAAGTAAACACCGTAATTACATGCCTGCCATTTTGCAGGAGAATCCGAATAGGTGTTCGAGTGTTCGAACCCTAATGCATGAGAAATGGTAAGTAAACACCGTATTTACATATCTGCCGCCATGCAGGAGAATCCGTATAGGTGTTCGAGTGTTCGAACCCTAATGCAGGAGAAATGGTAATTAAACATCGTAATTACATATCTGCCATCATGTAGGAGAATCCGTATAGGTGTTCGAGTGTTCGAACCCTAATGCATGAGAAATGGTAAGTAAACACCGTATTTACATATCTGCCACCATGTAGGAGAATCCGTATAGGGTTGACGTGTTCGAACCTTAATGCAGGAGAAATGGTAATTAAACACCGTAATTACATATCTGCCATCATGCAGGAGAATCCGTATAGGGTTCGAGTGTTCGAACCCTAATGCATGAGAAATGGTAAGTAATCACCGTAATTACATAATCTGCCATCATGCAGGAGAATCCGTATAGATGTTCGAGTGTTCGAACCCTAATCCATGAGAAATGGTGAGTAAACACCGTATTTACTCTGTAACTGTAACAAAAAAAACACCGTATTTACATATCTAGCACAATGCAGGAGAATCCGCGTAGGTGTTCGAGTGTTCAAACCCTAATGCATGGGAAATGGTAAGTAAACACCGTATTTACATATCTGCCGTCATACAGGAGAATCTGTATAAGTTTTCGAGTGTTAGAACCCTAATGCATAAGAAATGGTTGGTAAACACCGTTTTTACATATCTGCCATCATGCTGGAGAATCCGTATAGGCGTTCGAGTGTTATAACCCTAATGCATGAGAAATGGTAAGTAAACATCGGATTTACATATCAGCCATCATACAGGAGAATCTGAATAGTGTCCGACTGTCAGAACCCTAATGCATAAGAAATGGTAGGAAACACCGTATAGGTGTTCGAGTGTTCGAATCGTAAAGAATGAGAAATGCTAAGTAAACACTGCATTTACATATCTGCCACCATGCAGAAGAATCCGTATAGGTGTTCGAGTGTGCGAACCCTAATGCATGAGAAATGGTAAATAAACACCGTATTTACATATCTGCCATTACGCAGGAGAATCCGAATAAGTGTCCGAGTGTTAGAACCCTAATGCCTGAGAAATGGTAAGTAAACACTGTATTTACATATCTGCCACCATGTGGGAGAATCCGTATAGCTGTTCGAGTGTTCAAACCCTAATGCAGGAGAAATGGTAAGTAAACACCGTAATTACATGTCTGCCATCATGCAGGAGAATCCGTATAGGTGTTCGAGTGTTCGAACCCTAATGCATGAGAAATGGCAAGTAAACACCGTATTTACATCTCTGCCACCATGCAGGAGAATCCGTATAGGTGTTCGAGTGTTCGAACACTAATGCAGGAGAAATGGTAATTAAACACCGTAATTACATATCTGCCATCTTGCAGGAGAATCCGTATAGGTGTTCGAGTGTTCGAACCCTAATGCATGAGAAATGGTAAGTAATCACCGTAGTCACATATCTGCCATCATGTAGGAGAATCCGTATAGGTGTTCCAGTGTTCGAACCCTAATGCAGGAGAAATGGTAATTAAACACCGTAATTACATATCGGCCATCATGCAGGAGAATCCGTATAGGTCTTCGAGTGTTCGAACCCTAATGCATGAGAAATGGTACGTAAACACCGTATTTACATATCTGCCACCATGCAGGAGAATCCGTATAGGTGTTCAAGTGTTCGAACCTTAATGCATGAGAAATGGTAAGTAAACACCGTATTTACATATCTGCCACCATGCAGGAGAATCCGTATAGGTGTTCAAGTGTTCGAACCTTAATGCAGGAGAAATGGTAATTAAACACCGTAATTACATATCTGCCATCATGCAGGATAATCCGTATAGGTGTTCGAGTGTTCGAAACACAATGCATGAGAAATGGTAAGTAATCACCGTAATTACATATCTGCCATCATGCAGGAGAATCCGTATAGGTGTTCGAGTGTTCGAACCCTAATGCATGAGAAATGGTGAGTAAACACCGTATTTACATATCTAGCACAATGCAGGAGAATCCGCGTAGGTGTTCGAGTGTTCAAACCCTAATGCATGGGAAATGGTAATTAAACACCGTAATTACATATCTGCCATCATGCAGGAGAATCCATATAGGTGTTTGAGTGTTCGAACCCTAATGCATGAGAAATGGTAAGTAAACACCATATTTATATATCTGCCGTCATACAGGAGAATCTGTATAAGTTTCCGAGGGTTAGAACCCTAATGCATAAGAAATGGCAGGTAAACACCGTTTTTACATATCTGCCATCATGTTGGAGAATCCGTATAGGTGTTCAAGTGTTAGAACTGTAACGCACGAGAAATGGTAAGTAAACATCGGATTTACATATCAGCCATCATACAGGAGAATCTGTATAAGTGTCCGAGTGTCAGAACCCTAATGCATAAGAAATGGTAGGTAAACACCGTATTTACATATCTGCCATCATGCAAGAGAATCCGTATAGGTGTTCGAGTGTTCGAACCGTAAAGAATGAGAAATGCTAAGTAAACACTGTATTTACATATCTGCCACCATGCAGAAGAATCCGTATAAGTGTTTGTGTGTTCGAACCTTAATGCATGAGAAATGGTAAATAAACACCGTATTTACATATCTGCCATCACGCAGGAGAATCCGAATAAGTGTCCGAGTGTTAGAACCCTAATGCCTGAGAAATGGTAAGTAAACACCGTATTTATATATCTGCCACCATGCGGGAGAATCCGTATAGGTGTTCGAGTGTTCGAACCCTAATGCAGGAGAAATGGTAAGTAGACACCGTAATTACATGTCTGTCATCGTGCAGGAGAATCCGTATAGGTGTTCGAGTGTTCGAACCCTAATGCATGAGAAATGGTAAGTAATAACCATAGTCACATATCTGCCATCATGCAGGAGAATCCGTATAGGTGTTCCAGTGTTCGAACCGTAATGCAGGAGAAATGGTAATTAAACACCGTAATTACATATCGGCCATCATGTAGGAGAATCCGTATAGGTGTTCGAGTGATCGAACCCTAATGCATGAGAAATGTTAAGTAAACACCGTATTTACATATCTGCCACCGTGCAGGGGAATCCGTATAGGTGTTCGAGTGTTCGAACCCTAATGCATGAGAAATGGTAAGTAATCACCGTAATTACATATCTGCCATCATGCAGGAGAATCCGTATAGTTGTTCGAGTGTTCGAACCCTAATGCAGGAGAAATGGTAATTAAACACCGTAATACATATCTGCCATCATGCAGGAGAATCCGTATAGGTGTTCGAGTGTTCGAACCCTAATGCATGGGAAATGGTAAGTAATCACCCTAATTACATATCTGCCATCATGCAGGAGAATCCGTATAGGTGTTCGAGTGTTCGAACCCGAATGCATGAGAAATGCTAAGTAAACCCCGTATTTACATATCTGCCGTCATGCTGGAGAATCCGTATAGGTGTTCGAATGTTCGAACCCCAATGCATGAGAAATGGTAAGTAAACACCGTATTTACATATCTGCCACCATGCAGGAGAATTCGTATAGGTGTTCAAGTGTTCGAACCCTAATGCAGGAGAAATGGTAATTAAACACCGTAATTACATATCTACCATCATGCAGGAGAATCCATATAGGTGTTTGAGTGTTCGAACCCTAATGCATGAGAAATGGTAAGTAATCACCGTAATTACATATCGGCCATCATGCAGGAGGAGATCCATATAGGTGTTCGAGTGTTCGAACCCTAATGCATGAGAAATGGTAAGAAACCCCGTATTTACATATCTTCCATCATGCAGGAGAATCCGTATAGGTGTTCGAGTATTCGAACCCGAATGCATGAGAAATCGCAAGTAAACCCCGTATTTACATATCTGCCGTCATGTAGGAGAATCCGTATAGGTGTTCGAGTGTTCGAACCGTAATGCAGGAGAAATGGTAATTAAACACTGTAATACATATCTGCCCTCATGTAGGAGAATCCGTATAGGTGTTCGAGTGTTGGAACCTAATGCATGAGAAATGGTAAGTAATCACCGTAATTACATATCTACCATCATGCAGGAGAATCCGTATAGGTGTTCGAGTGTCCGACCCTAATGCATGAGAAATGGTAAGTAAACCCGTATTTACATATCTGCCATCATGCAGGATAATCCGTATAGGTGTTCGAGTGTTCGAACCCTAATGCATAAGAAATGGTAAGTAAACCCCGTATTTACATATCTGATATCATGCCGGTGAATCGTGTATATGTGTTCAAGTCTTCGAACCCAAGTGCATGAGAAATGGTAAGTAAACACCGTAATTACATATCTGCCATCATGCAGGAGAATCCATATAGGTGTTCGAGTGTTCGAACCCTAATGCAGGAGAAATGGTAATTAATCACCGTAATTACATATCTGCCATCATGTAGGAGAATCCGTATTGGTGTTCGAGTGTTCGAACCCTAATGCATGAGAAATGGTAAGTAATCACCGTAATTACAAATCTACCATCATGCAGGAGAATCCGTATAGGTGTTCGAGTGTTCGAACCGTAATGCATGAGAAATGGTAACTAAACACCGTATTTACATATCTGGCACCATGCAGGAGAATCCGTGTAGGTGTTCGAGTGTTCAAACCTAATGCATGGGGAATGGTAGTAAGTAAACACCGTAATTAGATATCTGCCATCATGCAGGAGAATTCGTATAGGTGTTCGAGTGTTCGAACCTAACGCATGAGAAATGGTAAGTAAACAACGTATTTACAAATCTGCCGTCATACAGGAGAATCTGTACAAGTTTTCGAGTGTTAGAACCCTAATGCATAAGAAATGGTAGGTAAACACCGTTTTTACATATTTGCCATCATGCAGGATAATCCGTATAGGTGTTCGAGTGTTCGAACCCTAATGCATGAGAAATGGTAAGTAAACACCGTATTACCATATCTGCCACCATGCAGGAGAATCCGTATAGGTGTTCGAGTGTTCAAACCCTAACGCAGGAGAAATGGTTATAAACACCGTAATTACATATCTGCCATCATGCAGGAGAATCCGTATAGGTGTTCGAGTGTTCGAACCCTAATGCATGGGAAATGGTAAGTAATCACCCTAATTACATATCTGCCACCATGCAAGAGAATTCGTATAGGTGTTCGAGTGTTCGAACCCTAACGCATGGGAAATGGTAAGTAAACACCGTATTTAGATATCTACCGTCATACAGGAGAATCTGTATAAGTTTCCGAGTGTTAGAACCCTAATGCATAAGAAATGGTAGGTAAACACTATTTTTACATATCTGCCATCATGCAGGAGAATCCGTATATGTGTTCGAGTGTTTGAACCCTAAAGCAGGAAAAATGCTAAGTAAACACTGTATTTACATATCTACCGCCATGTAGAAGAATCCGTATAGGTGTTCGAGTGTTCGAACCCTAAAGCATGAGAAATGCTAAGTAAACACTGTATTTGCATATCTGCCACAATGCAGGAGAATCCTAATAGGTGTTCGAGTGTTCGAACCCTAATGCAGGAGAAATGGTAATTAAACACCGTAATTACATATCTGCCATCATGCAGGAGAATCCGTATTGGTGTTCGAGTGTTCGAACCCTAATGCATGAGAAATGGTAAGTAATCACCGTAATTACTAATCCACCATCATGCAGGAGAATCCGTATAGGTGTTCGAGTGTTCGAACCGTAATGCATGAGAAATGGTAAGTAAACACCGTATTTACATATCTGGCACCATGCAGGAGAATCCGTGCAGGTGTTCGAGTGTTCAAACCCTAATGCATGGGAAATGGTAAGTAAACACTGTAATTACATATCTGCAATCATGCAGGAGAATTCGTATAGGTGTTCGAGTGTTCGAACCCTAACGCATGAGAAATGGTAAGTAAACACCGTATTTACATATCTGCCGTCATACAGGAGAATCTGTACAAGTTTCCGAGTGTTAGAACCCTAATGCATAAGAAATGGTAGGTAAACACCGTTTTTACATATTTGCCATCATGCAGGATAAGCCGTATAGGTGTTCGAGTGTTCGAACCCTAATGCATGAGAAATGGTAAGTAAACACCGTATTACCATATCTGCCACCATGCAGGAGAATCCGTATAGGTGTTCGAGTGTTCAAACCCTAACGCAGGAGAAATGGTTATTAAACACCGTAATTACATATCTGCCATCATGCAGGAGAATCCGTATAGGTGTTCGAGTGTTCGAACCCTAATGCATGGGAAATGGTAAGTAATCACCCTAATTACATATCTGCCATCATGCAGGAGAATCCGTATAGGTGTTCGAGTGTTCGAACCCGAATGCATGAGAAATGGTAAGTAAACACCGTATTTACATATCTGCCGTCATGCAGGAGAATCCGTATAGGTGTTCGAGTGTTCGAACCCTAATGCAGGAGAAATGGTAATTAAACACTGTAATTACATATCTGCCATCATGCAGGAGAATCCGTATAGGTGTTCGAGTGTTCGAACCCTAATGCATGAGAAATGGTAAGTAATCACCGTAATTACATATCGGCCATCATGCAGGAGAATCCATATAGGTGTTCGAGTGTTCGAACCCTAATGCATGAGAAATGGTAAGTAAACCCCGTATTTACATATCTTCCATCATGCAGGAGAATCCGTATAGGTGTTCGAGTATTCGAACCCGAATGCATGAGAAATCGCAAGTAAACCCCGTATTTACATATCTGCCGTCATGTAGGAGAATCCGTATAGGTGTTCGAGTGTTCGAACCGTAATGCAAGAGAAATGGTAATTAAACACTGTAATTACATATCTGCCCTCATGTAGGAGAATCCGTATAGGTGTTCGAGTGTTGGAACCCTAATGCATGAGAAATGGTAAGTAATCACCGTAATTACATATCTACCATCATGCAGGAGAATCCGTATAGGTGTTCGAGTGTCCGACCCTAATGCATGAGAAATGGTAAGTAAACCCCGTATTTACATATCTGCCATCATGCAGGATAATCCGTATAGGTGTTCGAGTGTTCGAACCCTAATGCATAAGAAATGGTAAGTAAACCCCGTATTTACATATCTGATATCATGCCGGTGAATCCGTATAGGTGTTCAAGTCTTCGAACCCAAGTGCATGAGAAATGGTAAGTAAACACCGTAATTACATATCTGCCATCATGCAGGAGAATCCATATAGGTGTTCGAGTGTTCGAACCCTAATGCAGGAGAAATGGTAATTAATCACCGTAATTACATATCTGCCATCATGCAGGAGAATCCGTATTGGTGTTCGAGTGTTCGAACCCTAATGCATGAGAAATGGTAAGTAATCACCGTAATTACAAATCTACCATCATGCAGGAGAATCCGTATAGGTGTTCGAGTGTTCGAACCGTAATGCATGAGAAATGGTAACTAAACACCATATTTACATATCTGGCACCATGCAGGAGAATCCGTGTAGGTGTTCGAGTGTTCAAACCCTAATGCATGGGGAATGGTAAGTAAACACCGTAATTAGATATCTGCCATCATGCAGGAGAATTCGTATAGGTGTTCGAGTGTTCGAACCCTAACGCATGAGAAATGGTAAGTAAACAACGTATTTACAAATCTGCCGTCATACAGGAGAATCTGTACAAGTTTCCGAGTGTTAGAACTCTAATGCATAAGAAATGGTAGGTAAACACCGTTTTTACATATTTGCCATCATGCAGGATAATCCGTATAGGTGTTCGAGTGTTCGAACCCTAATGCATGAGAAATGATAAGTAAACACCGTATTACCATATCTGCCACCATGCAGGAGAATCCGTATAGGTGTTCGAGTGTTCAAACCCTAACGCAGGAGAAATGGTTATTAAACACCGTAATTACATATCTGCCATCATGCAGGAGAATCCGTATAGGTGTTCGAGTGTTCGAACCCTAATGCATGGGAAATGGTAAGTAATCACCCTAATCACGAAGGTTCAGAAGGTTCAACTTCCTCAAGAAGCTAAAACAGGGGTTCAAAAGGTTCAAGCTTCCTGAAGAAGCTAAGATGAAGGTTCAAAAGGTTCAAGCTTCCTCAATAAGCTAAAACGAAGGTTCAAAAGGTTCAAGCTCCCTCAAGAAGCTAAAATGAAGGTTCAAAAGCTTCAAGCTGTCCAAAAACCGTGCCAAACGGAGAAAGTCAAGTGGTCCCGAACTGAGGCGCATGGCCGACGGCTCTGAAAATCGAAAACTGATCTCTAAACGGGAACAGTGGTTTACGACCATGAAAAGTAGCCTACAGCCGCTGAGAGATGGTTTATGAGACCTCTCCATCTCCTCGGGAAGAGAAAACAGAACCTGGTTCGCAAATCGAGGCAAAGCACCGAAGAGTCTCGAGGTCCGGAGGTAAGGCTCTCAGCCGAAACTCCATAACCTCAGAACGAGCACAACATGCGCAATCACCGAGCGCTCAATCGATGATGTCTGAGTCTTAAGGTCGGTCAAAAATGGGGTGTCTACAGTTGCCCCTCTTTGACAGAACTCGAAAGTCATAAGTGACGGGAGTGAATGTCAAAGCCCGGAGACGACCTATTTTTGACAAGGCCGAAGACTTAGACAAAAACGTGCAAGATAACGAAGATATGTGCTCGAATGCGGGGGCAAAATGCAAGAACAATGAGCCTATGCAGGTCCTAAAACTCATCAAAAATGGCCTGAAACATGGCTTGAAAGCATGCAAATAAGGGCTCCTTTGTAAGGCCAAAAATGCTAGAAAACAAAACAAGGAGAGAGAGGGTCACCCCTTTCTGATTTTGGCACTCAAAATAGTATGCTAGCCACTGAAAATCCACTGGATTTTAGTGGCTAAAAGGCCAAACAAAGGCCAACCCAAATGCTCTAAGGCATGGCTCAAAACGAGGTAAAATGAAGCATGCAAGGGGGTAGATGACCCCCAATAGAAAAATGATCTCAAACAAACTTGTTAAGGGCCTCAGAATAAGACTTTTTTCATTTTACACTGAAGCTCAAATATGCTTCCAAGTAAGTCTAAGAGATGGATCAAAATAATGCTAAAAAGTGGGAAAAGTGTGTTACCCTTGTAGCTTCAGCAAAACTGCAGCTTCTTGGACCAAGAACCAGCTCTTTGAGACCTCTCAAGACCCCCCATGAACCTGAGATCAATGGTGGAGGTGTGTGGCTATGAGGTGTGGTGTTAAAGGCCAAGAACAAACACCCTCCCGAAGCCTAGAATATAGAGATATAGAGAGATATATTTGCTTTTCCTTAGACAATTTTTTTTCAACCTCTCTAAATGAGAGGGAGGCCCACTCTTATAGAGAAACAGGAGGGTTCAAGCTTCTTGGAGAAGCTAGAGCAAAAGGTTCAAGCTTCTTGGAGAAGCTAGAGCAAAGGTTCAAAAGGTTCAAGCATCTTGGAGAAGCTAGAGCAAGGGTTCAAACTTCTTGGAGAAGCTAGAGGAAAGGGTTCAAGATTCTCGGAGAAGCTGGAGCAAAGGTTCAAAAGGTTCAAGCTTCCTCAAGAATCTAAAACTTTGGTTCAAAAGGTTCAAGCTTCCTCGAGGAGCTAAAATGAAGGTTCATAAGGTTCAAGCTTCCTCAAGAAGCCAAAACAAGGGTTCAAAAGGTTCAAGCTCCCTCAAGAAGCTAAAACGAAGGTTCAAAAGGTTCAAGCTCCCTCAAGAAGCTAAAACGAAGGTTCAGAATGTTCAACTTCCTCAAGAAGCTAAAACAAGGGTTCAAAAGGTTCAAGCATCCTCAAGAAGCTAAGACGAAGGTTCAAAAGGTTCAAGCTTCCTCAATAAGCTAAAACGAAGGTTCAAAAGCTTCCAGCTCCCTCAAGAAGCTAAAACAAAGGTTCGAAACCTTCAACCTGTCCAAAAACCGTGCCAAACAGAGAAAGTTAAGCGGTCCCGAACCGAGGCGCACGGTCGACGGCTTCGAAAATCGAAAACTGGTCTCCAAACAGGAACTGTGGTCTACGACCACGAAAAGTAGCCTACTGCAACTGAGAGATGGTCTACGAGACCTCTCCCTCCCTTCAGGAAGAGAAAACAGAACCTGGTTCGCAAATCGAGGCAAAGCACAAAAGAGTCCCGAGGTCCGGAGGTAAGGCTCTCAGTCGAAACTCTGTAACCTCAGAACGAGCACAACATGCGCAATCATCGAGCGCTCAATCGATGACGTCTGAGTCTTAAGGTCGGTCAAAAATGGGGTGTCTACAGTTTTCCCTCTTTGACAGAACTCGAAAGTCATAAGTGACGGTAGTGAATGTCAAAGCCCGGAGACGACCCATTTTTGACAAGGCCGAAGACTTAGACAAAAGCATGCAAGTTAACGAAGATATGTGCTCGAAGGCGGGGGCAAAATTCAAGAACAATGAGCCTGTGCAGGTCCTAAAACTCATCCAAAATGGCCTGAAACATGGCTTGGAAGCATGCAAATAAGGGCTCCTTTGTAAGGCCAAAAATGCTAGAAAACAAAAAAAGGAGAGAGAGGGTCACTCCTCTCTGATTTTGGCACTCAAAACAGCATGCTAGCCACTGAAAATCCACTGGATTTCAGTGGCTAAAAGGCCAAACAAAGGCCAACACAAATGCTCCAAGGCATGGCTCAAAACAAGGTAAAATGAAGCATGCAAGGGGGTAGATGACCCCCAACAGAAAAATGATCTGAAACAAACATGTTAAGGGCCTCAAAATAAGACTTTTTTCAGTTTACACCAAAGCTCAAATATGCTTGCAAGTAAGGCTAGGAGATGGATCAAAATAATGCTAAAAAGAGGGAAAAGTGTGTTACCCTTGTAGCTTCAGCAAAACAGCAGCTTCTTGGACCAAGAACCAGCTTTGTGAGACCTCTCAAGACCCTCCAAGAACCTTAGATCAATGGTGGAGGTGTGTGGCTACGAGGTGTGGTGTTAAAAGCCAAGAACAAACATCCTCTCTAAGCCTAGAATGTAGAGATATAGAGAGATATATGTGCTTTTCCTTAGACAAATTTTTTTCAACCTCTCTAAAGGAGAGGGAGGCCCTCTCTCATAGAGAAACAAGTGGGTTCAAGCTTCTTGGAGAAGCTAGAGCAAAAGGTTCAAGCTTCTTGGAGAAGCTACAGCAAAGGTTCAGAAGGTTCAAGCTTCTTGGAGAAGCTAGAGCAAAGGTTCAAGCTTCTTGGAGAAGCTAGAGCAAAGGGTTCAAGCATCTCGGAGAAGCTGGAGCAAAGGTTCAAAAGGTTCAAGCTTCCTCATGAAGCTAAAACGAAGGTTCAAAAGGTTCAAGCTTCCTCAAGGAGCTAAAATGAAGGTTCAGAAGGTTCAAGCTTCCTCAAGAAGCCAAAACAAGGGTTCAAAAGGTTCAAGCTCCCTCAAGAAGCTAAAACGAAGGTTCAAAAGGTTCAAGCTCCCTCAAGAAGCTAAAACAAAGGTTCAGAAGGTTCAACTTCCTCAAGAAGCTAAAACAAGGGTTCAAAAGGTTCAAGCTTCCTCAAGAAGCTAAGACGAAGGTTCAAAAGGTTCAGGCTTCCTCAATAAGCTAAAACGAAGGTTCAAAAGGGTCAAGCTCTCTCAAGAAGCCGAAACGAAGGTTCAAAAGCTTTAAGCTGTCCAAAAATCGTGCCAAACAAGCAAAGTTAAGCGGTCCCGAACCGAGGTGCACGGCCGACGGCTTCGAAAATCGGAAACTGGTCTCCAAACGGGAACAGTGGTCTACGACCACGAAAAGTAGCCTACGGCCACTGAGAGATGGTCTACGAGACCTCTCCCTCCCTTCGGGAAGAGAAAACAGAACCTTGTTCGTAAATCGAGGCAAAGCACAAAAGAGTCCCGAGGTCCGTAGGTAAGGCTCTCAGCCGAAACTCCGTAACCTCAGAACGAGCACAACATGCGCAATCACCGAGCGCTCAATCGATGACGTCTGAGTCTTAAGGTCGGTCAAAAACTGGGTGTCTACAGTTGCCCCTCTTTGACAGAACTCGAAAGTCAGAAGTGACGGGAGTGAATGTCAATGCCCGGAGAAGACCCATTTTTGACAAGGCCGAAGACTTAGACAAAAGCATGCAAGTTAACGAAGATATGTGCTCGAAGGCGGGGGCAAAATGCATGAACAATGAGCCCATGTAGGTCCTAAAACTCATCAAAAATGGGCTGAAACATGGTTTGGAAGCATGCAAATAAAGGCTCCTTTGTAAGGCCCAAAATGCTAGAAAACAAAACAAGGAGAGAGAGGGTCACCCCTCTCTGATTTTGGCACTCAAAACAGCATGCTAGCCATTGAAAATCCACTGGATTTCAGTGGCTAAAAGGCCAAATAAAGGCCAACACAAATGCTCCAAGGCATGGCTCAAAACAAGGTAAAATGAAGCATGCAAGGGGGCAGATGACCCCCAAAAGAAAAATGATCTGAAACAAACATGTTAAGGTCCTCAAAATAAGACTTTTTTCAGTTTACACCGAAGCTCAAATATGCTTGCAAGTAAGGCTAAGAGATGGATCAAATTAATGCTAAAAAGAGGGAATAGTGTGTTACCCTTGTAGCTTCAGCAAAACCAGCAGCTTCTTGGACCAAAAACCAGCTCTTTGAGACCTCTCGAGACCCTCAAAGAACCTTAGGTCAATGGTGGAGGTGTGTGGCTACGAGGTGTGGTGTTAAAGGCCAAGAACAAACACCCTCTCTAAGCCCAGAATGTAGAGATATAGAGAGATATATGTGCTTTTCCTTAGACAAATTTTTTTCAACCTCTCTAAAGGAGAGGGACGCCCTCTCTTATAGAGAAACAAGAGGGTTCAAGCTTCTTGGAGAAGCTAGAGCAAAAGGTTCAAGCTTCTTGAAGAAGCTAGAGCAAAGGTTCAAAAGGTTCAAGCTTCTTGGAGAAGCTAGAGCAAAGGGTTCAAGCTTCTCGGAGAAGCTGGAGCAAAGGTTCAAAAGGTTGAACCTTCCTCAAGAAGAGAAAATGAAGGTTCAAAAGGTTCTAGCTTCCTCAAGGAGGTAAAATGAAGGTTCAGAAGGTTCAAGCTTCCTCAAGAAGCCAAAACACGGGTTCAAAAGGTTCAAGCTCCCTCAAGAAGCTAAAACGAAGGTTCAAAAGGTTCAAGCTCCCTCAAGAAGCTAAAACGAAGGTTCAAAAGGTTCAAGCTCCCTCAAGAAGCTAAAACGAAGGTTCAGAAGGTTCAACTTCCTCAAGAAGCTAAAACAAGGGTTCAAAAGGTTTAAACTTCCTCAAGAAGCTAAGACGAAGGTTCAAAAGGTTCAAGCTTCCTCAATAAGCTAAAACGAAGGTTCAAAAGGTTCAAGCTCCCTTAAGAAGCTAAAACAAAGGTTCAAAAGCTTCAAGCTGTCCAAAAATCGTGCCAAACAGAGAAAGTTAAGCGGTCCCGAACCGAGGCGCACGGCCGACGGCTCCGAAAATCGGAAACTAGTCTCAAAACGGGAACAGTT
Source organism: Camellia japonica (assembly GCA_030407325.1). NCBI lineage: Eukaryota > Viridiplantae > Streptophyta > Magnoliopsida > Ericales > Theaceae > Camellia > Camellia japonica. The sequence continues at coordinate 59,218,418 of JAPPVO010000010.1, forward strand.
GTCTACGACCACGAAAAGTAGCCTACGGCCACTAAGAGATGGTCTACGAGACCTCTCCCTCCCTTCAGGAGGAGAAAACAGAACCTGGTTCGTAAATCGAGGCAAAGCACGAAAGTGTCCTGAGGTTTGGAGGTATGGCTCTCAGCCGAAACTCCCTAACCTCAGAACGAGCACAACATGCGCAATCACCGAGCGCTCAATCGATGACGTTTGAGTCTTAAGGTCGGTCAAAAATGGGGTGTCTACAGTTGCCCCTCTTTGACAGAACTCGAAAGTCATAAGTGACGGGAGCGAATGTCAAAGCCCGGAGACGACCCATTTTTGACAAGGCCGAAGACTTAGACAAAAGCATGCAAGATAACGAAGATATGTGCTCTGTATAAAGGGGTTCAGGAAAGTTGTTGGAAAATTCGAAGATCTTCGAAGATCCTTGAAGAACAACTTCGAATTCTCTAGAAGATTATGAGAGGCTTAGATTCTTCAATAGTCTCAACACAAGAACACAAGAGTAAAGGAGATGATGGAGATAAAAGATTGGGTGAAGAAGAAGGCAAAATGGCTAGAGAGAGAATAATGGCAAGGCTCTCCCGTGGATCTCCCACTTTCACTCTCAAGGTTGATAATGGAGAAGGGAAATTAGTTCTTTCCCAAGAGTTGAAAAATCTCCAAAATCCATCCCTTGTAAAGCTATGGGTGGGTGCTTTTTATAGGCACCTCATGATGTAGGATGGAGCCCATGTGCAAGGCACATGGGGAATATTCTCTCTAACCACCTTGTCCGAGGAGGTGACCTCTCCGAGGGTGAGAAAAACCCCGAAGAGGAGATCAACCCCTCTACGAACCCATCTTCTTAGCCAAACCTAACCAATGATCCCCAATCATCTCAAAGGGTCAGGGGTAGTCCCAGAGGACGTCCTGCCGCATAAGGCTCAGGGATAGTTCAAGAGAACGCCCTGCCGCAAATATTGCCGAGTCTCAGGGACCCCCTAGATCGTGCCACCTCGACCCGAGTATAGGCTAGTTTAACCGAAGAGTGAATTTATCTCCACTCACCGTCCTCGGGATCGGGTCCTTTGTTCAGACTCCATTACCCCCATGGTTCTGGTGCGCAGATCCCGGAAAGCTCCAAGCCCGCAAGTGTTCTGGGACTCACTAACGAAGCGACTTCTAGATTGCGTCTGAATCCGTTCGAAGCCAAGTGCTTCGGATCTCTAGGTTCATGGATCCGAACCCTTTCAAGTCCGAGTGCCTCGGATCTCTAGGCTTATTCAATACCCTTTCGAGTCCGGGCCCGAGTAAGTCTCTAAGTCTCTAAGTTTGTGGATCCGAACCCCTTCGAGGCTTAGAGCGATTCAGCCCGTTTGATGGCGATAAATCCAGGCCCACCAATCTTGGACTATTGGGCTTAATTAATTAAATGGGCTCAAATTAGCTCCTCTTACATGCTCGAAGGCGGAGGCAAAATGCAAGAACAGTGAGCCTATGTAGGTCCTAAAACTCATAAAAAATGGCCTGAAACATGGCTTGGAAGCATGCAAATAAGGGCTCCTTTGTAAGGCCAAAAATACTAGAAAACAAAAAAAGGAGAGAGAGGGTCACCCCTCTCTGATTTTGGCACTCAAAACAGCATGCTAGCCACTAAAAATCCACTGGATTTTAGTGGCTAAAAGGCCAAATAAAGGCCAACACAAATGCTCTAAGGCATGGCTCAAAACAAGGTCAAATGAAGCATGCAAGGGGGTAAACGATCCCCAACAGAAAAATAATCTTAAGCAAACATGTTCAGGGCCTCAAAATAAGACTTTTTCCAGTTTACACTGAAGCACAAATATGCTTGCAAGTAAGGCCAGGAGATGGATCAAAATAATGCTAAAAAGAGAGAATAGCGTGTTACCCTTGTAACTTCAACAAAACCAGTAGCTTCTTGGACCAAAAACCAGCTCTTTGAGCCTCTCGAGACCGTCCAACAACCTTAGATCAATGATGGAGGTGTGTGGCTATGAGGTGTGGTGTTAAAGGCGAAGAACAAACACCCTCTCTGAGCCTCGAATGTAGAGATATAGAGAGATATATATGCTTTTCCTTAGACAAATTTTTTTCAACCTCCTAAAAGGAGAGGGAGGACCTCTCTTATAGAGAAACAAGAGGGTTCAACCTTCTTGGGGAAGCTAGAGCAAAAGGTTCTAGCTTCTTGGAGAAGCTTGAGCAAAGGTTCAAAAGGTTCAAGCTTCTTGGAGAAGCTAGAGCAAAAGTTCACGCTTCTTCGAGAAGCTAAAGCAAAGGGTTCAAGCTTCTCGGAGAAGCTAGAGCAAAGGTTCAAAAGGTTCAAGCTTCCTCAAAAAGCTAAAACGAAGGTTCAAAAGGTTCAAGCTTCCTCAAGGAGCTAAAATGAAGGTTCAGATGGTTCAAGCTTCCTCAAGAAGCCAAACCAAGGGTTCAAAAGGTTCAAGCTCCCTCAAGAAGCTAAAACGAAGGTTCAAAAGGTTCAAGCTAACTCAAGAAGCTAAAATGAAGGTTCAAAAGGTTTAAGCTCCCTCAAGAAGCTAAAACGAAGGTTCAGAAGGTTCAACATCCTCAAGAAGCTAAAACAAGGTTTCAAAAGGTTCAAGCTTCCTCAAGAAGCTAAGACGAAGGTTCAAAAGGATCAAGCTTCCTCAATAAGCTAAAACGAAGGTTCAAAAGGTTCAAGCTCCCTCAAGAAGCTAAAACGAAGGTTCAAAAGCTTCAAGCTGTCCAAATGCCGTGCCAAATGGAGAAAGTTAAGCGGTCCCGAACCGAGGCGCACGGCCGACGGCTCCGAAAATCGAAAACTGGTCTCCAAACGGAAACAGCGGTCTACGACCACGAAAAGTAGCCTACGGCCACTGAGAGATGGTCTACGAGACCTCTCGCTCCCTTCGGGAAGAGAAAACAGAACCTTGTTTGCAAATCGAGGCAAAGCAAAAGAGTACCGAGGTCCGGAGGTAAGGCACTCAGCCAAAACTTTTTTAACCTCAGAATGAGCACAACATGTGCAATCCCCGAGCGCTCAATCGATGACGTCTGAATCTTAAGGTCGGTCAAAAAAGGGGTGTCTACAGTTTCCCCTCTTTGACAGAACTCGAAAGTCATAAGTGACGGGAGTGAATGTCAAAGCCCAGAGACGACCCATTTTTGACAAGGCCGAAGACTTAGACAAAAGCATGCCAGATAAGGAAGATATGTGCTCGAAGGCGGGGGCAAAATGCAAGAACAATGAGCCTATTCAGGTCCTAAAACTGATCAAAAATGGCCGGAAACATGGTTTGGAAGCATGCAAATAAGGGCTCCTTTGTAAGGCCAAAAATGCTAGAAAACAAAACAAGGAGAGAGAGGGTCACCCCTCTTTGATTTTGGCACTCAAAACAGCATGCTAGCCGCTGAAAATCCACTGGATTTCAGTGGCTAAAAGGCCTAACAAAGGCCAACACAAATGCTCCAAGGCATGGCTCAAAACAAGGTAAAATGAAGCATGCAATGGGGGTAGATGACCCCCAAAAGAAAAATCATCTTAAACAAACATGTTAAGGTCCTCAAAATAAGACTTTTTTCAGTTTACACCGAAGCTCAAATATGCCTGCAAGTAAGGCTGAGAGATGGATCAAAATAATGCTAAAAAGAGGGAATAGTGTGTTACCCTTGTAGCTTCAGCAAAACCAGCAGCTTCTTGGACCAAAAACCAGCTCTTTGAGACCTCTCGAGACCCTCCAAGAACCTTAGATCAATGGTGGAGGTGTGTGGCTATGAGGTGTGGTGTTAAAGGCCAAGAACAAACACCCTCTCCAAGCCTAGAATGTAGAGATATAGAGAGATATATGTGCTTTTCCTTAGACAAATTTTTTTCAACCTCTCTAAAGGAGAGGAAGGCCCTCTCTTATAGAGAAACAAGAGGGTTCAAGCTTCTTGGAGAAGCTAGAGCAAAGGTTCAAACTTCTTGGAGAAGCTAGAGCAAAGGGTTCAAGCTTCTCGGAGAAGCTGGAGCAAAGGTTCAAAAGGTCCGAGCTTCCTCAAGAAGCTAAAACGAAGGTTCAAAAGGTTCAAGCTTCCTCAAGAAGCTAAAACGAAGGTTCAAAACGTTCAAGCTTCTTCAAGAAGCCAAAACAAGGGTTCAAAAGGTTCAAACTCCCTTGAGAAGCTAAAACGAAGGTTCAAAAGGTTCAAGCTCCCTCAAGAAGCTAAAACGAAGGTTCAAAAGGTTCAAGCTCCCTCAAGAAGCTAAAACGAAGGTTCAGAAGGTTCAACTTCCTCGAGTAGCTAAAATAAGGGTTTAAAAGGTTCAAGCTTCCTCGAGAAGTTAAGACGAAGGTTCAAAAGGTTCAAGCTTCCTCAAGAAGCTAAAATGAAGGTTCGAAAGTTTCAAGCTCCCTCAAGAAGCTAAAACAAAGGTTCAAAAGGTTGAAGCTGTCCAAAAACCATGCCAAACAGAGAAAGCTAAGCGGTCCCGAACCGAGGCGCACGGCCGACAGCTCCGAAAATCAGAAACTGGTCTCCAAACGGGAACAGTGGTCTACGACCACGAAAAGCAGCCTACGGCCACTGAGAGATGGTCTACGAGACCTCTCCCTCCCTTCAGGAAGAGAAAACAGAACCTGGTTCAGAAATCGAGGCAAAACACAAAAGAGTCCAAGGTTCGGAGGTAAGGCTCTCAGCTGAAACTTCGTAACCTCAGAACGAGCACAACATGCGCAATCACCGAGCGCTCAATCGATGACGTCTGAGTCTTAAGGTCGGTCAAAAATGGGGTGTCTACCGTTGCCCCTCTTTGACAAAACTCGAAAGTTATAAGTGACGGGAGTGAATGTCAAAGCCCGGAGACGACCCATTTTTGACAGGGCCGAAGACTTAGACAAAAGCATGCCAGATAAGGAAGATATGTGCTCGAAGGCGGGGGCAAAATGCAAGAACAATGAGCCTATGCAGGTCCCAAAACTCATCAAAAATGGCCTGAAACATGGTTTGGAAGCATGCAAATAAGGGCTCCTTTGTAAGGCCAAAAATGCTAGAAAACAAAACAAGGAGAGAGAGGGTCACCCCTCTCTGATTTTGGCACTCAAAACAGCATGCTAGCCACTGAAAATCCACTGGATTTCAGTGGCTAAAAGGCCAAACAAAGGCCAACACAAATGCTGCAAGGCATGGCTCAAAACAAGGTAAAATGAAGCATGCAAGGGGGTAGATGACCCCCAAAAGAAAAATGAACATAAACAAACATGTTAAGGTCCTCAAAATAAGACTTTTTTCAGTTTACACCGAAGCTCAAATATGCCTGCAAGTAAGGCTGAGAGATGGATCAAAATAATGCTAAAAAGAGGGAATAGTGTGTTACCCTTGTAGCTTCAGCAAAACTAGCAGCTTCTTGGACCAAAAACCAGCTCTTTGAGACCTCTCGAGACCCTCCAAGAAACTTAGATCAATGGTGGAGGTGTGTGGCTATGAGGTGTGGTGTTAAAGGTCAAGAACAAACACCCTCTCTAAGCCTAGAATGTAGAGATATAGAGAGATATATGTGCTTTTCCTTAGACAAATTTTTTTCAACCTCTCTAAAGGAGAGGGAGGCCCTCTCTTATAGAGAAACAAGAGGGTTGAAGCTTCTTGGAGAAGCTAGAGCAAAGGTTCAAGCTTCTCGGAGAAGCTGGAGCAAAGGTTCAAAAGGTCCGAGCTTCCTCAAGAAGCTAAAACAAAGGTTCAAAAGGTTCAAGCTTCCTCAAGAAGCTAAAATGAAGGTTCAGAACGTTCAAGCTTCTTCAAGAAGCCAAAACAAGGGTTCAAAAGGTTCAAACTCCCTCGAGAAGCTAAAACAAAGATTCAAAAGGTTCAAGATCCCTCAAGAAGCTAAAACGAAGGTTCAAAAGGTTCAAGCTCCCTCAAGAAGCTAAAACGAAGGTTCAGAAGGTTCAACTTCCTCGAGAAGCTAAAATAAGGGTTCAAAATGTTCAAGCTTCCTCAAGAAGCTAAGACGAAGGTTCGAAAGGTTCAAGGTTCCTCAAGAAGCTAAAATGAAGGTTCAAAAGTTTCAAGCTCCCTGAAGAAGCTAAAACGAAGGTTCAAAAGGTTCAAACTGTCCAAAAACCGTGCCAAACGGAGAAAGCTAAGCGGTCCCGAACCGAGGTGCACGGCCGACGGCTCCGAAAATCGAAAACTGGTCTCCAAACGGGAACAGTGGTCTACGACCACGAAAAGTAGCCTACGGCCACTGAGAGATGGTCTACGAGACCTCTCCCTCCTTTCAGGAAGAGAAAACAGAACCTGGTTCACAAATCGAGCCAAAGCACAAAAGAGTCCCGAGGTTCGGAGGTAAGGCTCTCAGCTGAAACTCCATAACCTCAGAACGAGTACAACATGCGCAATCACCGAGCGCTCAATCGATGACGTCTGAGTCTTAAGGTCGGTCAAAAATGGGGTGTCTACAGTTGCCCCTCTTTGACAGAACTCGAAAGTCATAAGTGACGGGAGTGAATGTCAAAGCCTGGAGATGACCCATTTTTGACAGGGCCGAAGACTTAGACAAAAGCATGCCAGATAAGGAAGATATGTGCTTGAAGGCGGGGGCAAAATACAAGAACAATAAGCCTATGCAGGTCCTAAAACTGATCAAAAATGGCCTGAAACATGGTTTGGAAGCATGCAAATAAGGGCTCCTTTGTAAGGCCAAAAATGCTAGAAAACAAAACAAGGAGAGAGAGGGTCACCCCTCTTTGATTTTGGCACTCAAAATAGCACGCTAGCCACTGAAAATCCACTGGATTTCAGTGGCTAAAAGGCCAAACAAAGGCCAACACAAATGCTCCAAGGCATGGCTCAAAACAAGGTAAAATGAAGCATGCAAGGAGGTAGATGACCCCCAACAGAAAAATGATCTCCAACAAACATGTTATGGGCCTCAAAATAAGACTTTTTTCAGTTTACACCAAAGCTCAAATATGCTTGCAAGTAAGGCTTTGAGATGGATCAAAATATTGCTAAAAAGAGGGAAAAGTGTGTTACCCTTATAGCTTCAGCAAAATAGCAGCTTCTTGGACCAAGAACCAGCTCTTTGAGACCTCTCAAGACCCTCCAAGAACCTTAGATCAATGGTGGAGGTGTGTGGCTACGAGGTGTGGTGTTAAAGGCCAAGAACAAACATCCTCTCTAAGCCTAGAATGTAGAGATAAGAGAGATATATGTGCTTTTCCTTAGACAAATTTTTTTCAACCTCTCTACAGGAGAGGGAGGCCCTCTCTTATAGAGAAACAAGAGGGTTCGAGCTTCTTGGAGAAGCTAGAGCAAAAGGTTCAAGCTTCTTGGAGAAGCTACAGCAAAGGTTCAAAAGGTTCAAGCTTCTTGGCACTACAAGAAATTCCACTTTTGGCGACTACTTTTGGCGACAACGTCAATTTTTCGTAGCGAAAGTATATTTTTAGCGACACAGTGATCAATTTCGTTGGGAAAAGTAGACCTTTACCAACGCAATTTACTGTCGTCGCTAAAAAAGCATAACATTGACTAGGCGCCAAAAATATTGGTTGGCGCCAAAATTTCATAACTTTTAGCTACGAGACTTATTTTTTAGCAACGCAATAAGCGTCGCTATTAATGTGCTTACTTTTGGCGACGAGAAATTGGCATGGCCAAAGAGTTAAACATTTAGCGACGATAATACTATTCGTTGGTAAAAGTTTTGGTAGTGAAATGAGGTGATTTAGTTACTTGTATTTTTATTATAATTTTTCAAATTTTTTTAAATATTCTAATTATTGAATTGTAAAATTAAAGTGATCATCGAATTAGATCACAAAATAAATCCATGAAACCCCAAAACACTCTTAAGTTTAGATAGCTAATTTGAGATAATCTAAATTTTTTCAAAGAATCTGGTTAAATTATCAATTTCAATATGTTTGATTTTATTTTTAGAAACTTATTTTAGAATTTTTTTTCTTAAAAAACTAAAAAAAAAAAATTGGTAAAAAAATAAAAAAATACTTATTATTTTTGTGTAATTTTATTTTTTAGGAGGTCATAAATAATTTTTTAAATTTTAAAAATATAATTTTAATTTTTAGTGTTCAATTTATTTATAACATTCATTTCAATTTTAATAATCTTTTAAAAGATCAGTTAAGTTTCAAATGGCATTTTATTATTGTTGTAAACCTACCGAAAACATGAAAATCAGAATCCCAAAATCCCTAAAATATTGGCGCGAACTTTCCCCGGTTTGGGTTCCTTATTCTCCTCTGATCATGGACGGGTTCCTTATTCCCCGCTGATTTGGGTTCCTTATTCTTCTCTCAGTTCTTAGGGTTTTTGAAGCAAATCAATTTCAGAGAAAATTGAAGGTAGTTCTCTGTCTCTCTCCTCTCTCTTGCTCTGTAACGATCTGGGTCTTGATCCCTCTTTTATTTTAATGATTTAAGTTCAGAGTGGGTTTCTGCAAGACTGCTACTGGTTTTGTATCCGGATCGAAAATGCTCTGAATGTGCTCCCTTCGAACTCGAACTCGCTAGGTTTGATTTCTACACTCGCTAGCTTTGATTTCTGCCTCTCCCCTTCTCTCTTTGATTTTGGTTTTACCCTAATGACAGTGAGTCTTCGCTCTCCTTTCGTTAATTTCAATCGGTTTATTGCATTCCAGTTTATTCCCACTTGAAGGTTTGATGTTTATATAAGCTCTCCAACACAGGTATGTAATCTCTCTCCTCTCTCTCTCTCTGTGTGTAATGGGTCTTGATCCCTATTTTATTTTAATGATTTAAGTGCAGAGTGGGTTTCTGCAAGACTGCAGCTGGTTTTGTATCCGGATCGAAAATGCTCTAATGTGCTCCCTTCGAACTCGAATTTACTCTTGAGGTTTCAATTTGAAGTCACCTGGCAGTAAATGTGATTTGTTAAGACACCAGGGTCTATCATATTTGGTAGACAACATGGGTATAGTCATTTGTGATTGGTCGAACCTGGTGGCACCATCCACACCCACTAACTTCTACGTTGTTAAACCATTTTTTTTCATAAATTGTAAATTGATAAAGGATTGGAGATGCCCTAAGTTATTTTGAAAGGGCACTTTTAACTGCATCTTTAGTGTTAATCTGTTAGGTACGTGAAATGAAATGGTGTGTACATTTTTGTTTTTATCGAGTGCTTCTTCAAACTGTATCAACATGTCCCTTGTGCATTGCATTTTCATTTTTTTTTCATTCTAGGATTTGGGATGTCCCTTTCAGACCTTACATTGCTTCATCTCACATTATTTTTAAATTTTGTAGCTTCCCTGGAAAAGCTGCTGGCGTGAGAATAGCCGGCCAACGTCTCCAATAGAAGCAGCTCCAGCCAAGAAGGTTTGTATCAAAATCCTTTTTAGTTGTTTATTTGCGTGATCCTGTTTTCAATACAGAGGGCACACATTCATATTTAGACTTTTTAAATACTTGTGTGACTATATGCAATTATGATCTTCCCATAATGTCGTTATTATAACTTAAAATAAGATGCAGACCTAGGAGAAAGGATGGGTGAGAAAAGGACTTGACCATGTCTAAAATTGAATGGAAAGGACTTGAGCATGTCTAAAATTGAATGGATTAACCCAGAAAAGTAAGGGGCTTGAGCATGTCTAAAATTGAATGGATTAACCCAGAAAAGTAAGGGAAGAGCTTGAAGTCGATCCTTTCTGGATAAGTCCACATGAATACTTTGCTCATCTTGCTGCTGTTCAAGGCTAGGTGTTGGGTATGTTTGTTTGGGCTGTTGTGATTATTCTTAGGCAAGTGAGAAGGTGTATTTCAGGAAGAAGTGTGTTAGGAGGCAATTGGTATGGCTGGTATGTTTGTGAAGTGCATTAGTATCAAGGTGTGGTGGCAGAGTCTGTTCTGGGTGATTTACTCTGCTTGCTGCGGTTTTTGACTGATCTGGGTGTAGCTCCTGATCTGTCCTCCAGGTGGTTGTTTGGGTAGGAGTAGTTTTGATTTGTTCTTCTGCTGATCTGATTACACAGATATTTGTTGGTCACTAATAGCAGAATTGCTGCAGCTGGTATCCTGAGGTTAGTAGGACAAAATGTTTGCTCTGTCAGTGCGTGTGTTAATCTGTGTGTGCTACTGAGGATTGGAGAGTGGGTGTGCTCTTTGGTGGATCTAAGGTTTAAAAGTTTTTTCAAGTCTTCAAGTTTGCATTACTGGGGGCTTTTGAAGTTACCCAGCTGGTAGTTGGAGTGTTGCTCTTGAATGAATACCTTGGATTCTAAAATAGGACTCATAAGCTCATGAATTTTGTGGCAGCAGCAGGTTTAGAGCACTGTAGCAGATTTTGGGGAGCAGCTTTGTGCTTTGTTTCTTTGTAGTATTGTGGCAGCTGCTCTTGGTTTTTCTTTCTTGTTTTTGTTTGTTTGCTTCCGATTGGTTTCTCACCAATCTTGGGATAGTGCTACCATTGTGCTTCCTTAGCGGTGCCAACCTAGTTGGGATTGTAAAGGCTAGTTATGATGCTTTTTGCACTCCCCCGCTCTATTGATGTAATTTATGCATGTTTTGTATTATTATATCAATAAAGCTTTATTTGCTGATAAAAAAAAAAAAGGTAACAAGTAGTATAGTCTTATTTTTAGACTAGACTGTGTATGTCTCTTGGGTATTCTGACTGCAGTTAAATGTCTGACTGCAGATAATGGTGGGGGAATGACTCCTGATAAAATGCACCAGTGCATGTCTCTTGGGTATTCTGTAAAATGCAAAATGGCGAACACTATTGGTCAATGTGAGTTGCTCTCTTTTTTCCCCCTCCATTTTCCCGAACCATAGAGGAAAAAACTCCTGATATCGTCCATGTGTTGCTTTACTGAATCTATAGATAGCATAGTGTGTTATGATATTGTGAATAATTGTTAACGGTCATTTTATGTTCTACTTTTCCCAGATGGAAATGGTTTTAAGACTAGTACAATGAGGCTTGGTGTAGATGTTATTGTATTTTCACGTTGTCCGGGTAGTGATGGTAGGAGGTAGGTACTAAATCAATGTAGTAATTATTGGGTTTATTTTTTTCATTTGCTAATATGTTGCAATTATTTTCATTACTGAAGGATATCAATATAACAAAAAAAAAAAAATGAGATAAATGCTTTTAGGTTCATAATAATTACTTGTCAAAGTGACATGCTGAAAAGAAAAAAACTGAAGGATGTATAATTATTACTATAGATTTCTTGACCACTCAATCGAGTTTATCCATTGTGAAAACTAATTTAAGTATTTTCATTTCTTCAGCCCAACACAGAGTATTGGAATGCTGTCTTACACATTCTTGAGGAGAACAGGCAAGGAAGATATTGTGGTTCCCATGGTAAGAACACTTAATTTAGTTGGTGCATGTGTGCATGCGTGCACTTCCATTCATTGAGCTAGTGACTCTGGTACTCTTAACTTTACATGACTACTGTATTTAGAGAAGGTTTTTGATTGAAAATTATAAGGTTTGTATTGAGTTTAGTATGTTGTAGGTTCAGTTTCAGCTTATGTACCTTGAAAAAGAAAATAAACAAAAGATTTTTTATTATTATTTTTTTATTTTTTATGTAGAGCTGTACGCTACAGCACTATTTGTGCATAAAATGGGGTTTTTTCTATCATAAATGATGAAAGTTATTTAAAAAGAGAATATTGGAAATGAGATAGAGTCGGGAGCTACGTTATTTTGGTTTTACCTTGGTGCTATAGCTAGAAGTATGTTATAAGTCTTCTTATACTTAAATGTTGGGGTATGCCTTATTGGTCCTCCTTTCTTTAATTTATTACTCTTTTAATCCTCATTTGTAATTATAAGATTGATTATGAGAGAGAAGGACAAGATTGGAAGAAGTTGACACGAGTTTCACTTAATGACTGGAGTAGAAACTTAGAAACTATTTTGAAGTGGTCACCATATGCAAGCGAAGAAGATCTTCTTCAGCAGGTTTGTTTTCTTGTTGGTCACATGAAAAATTACTTTTAGCATTATATATCTTATATGATGGCAATCATTCTTGTGGTGCATTATGAATTTAATTTTTGTATTATAATTATGCCTTCTATACTATGCCTTATAATAAATAAAGAATTATACAATAAAATAGGGATGAGATTCTTATTCAAAAAAGAAAAAAAGAAAAGAAAAAAAAAAGTGAAGACAAAATTATCAATGTGATGTAAACCCCATCTTAACCATAGCATAAGTTTCACAGTAGTATTGATTTATTTTATTTTATTTATTTTTTATATGGATCTTGTTAACGCATGCCCTAAGGGTACATGTTAGGAGTCTTGAAATTATTGTACATTTTTTATGGAACTAATTTTCATAATTTTAAGCTTGTTAACAAAATCCTTTTTTAGTTAGTAAAATTATAATTTTTTCTTCATTGAGTTAACTAGTTACACACTCAGTACAAAGTGTACTGTTCTTAAACCTCAGGAGTTTATGGGGTTTCTCTGATTATTTTACTTTCCAAGGTGTTCTTTAGTCATGTTAGATCTACATATGTGCCGCCTTCTTTTCTTTTTTTTTTTTTTCCTTTCAATTTCCTTCTGCTTTCCATTTGTCATGTCAGCTAATGTTATTGCTGTGTCACTCTGTAGTTCAATACATTAAAAGAGCAAGGTACACGCATCAAATATACAATCTTTGGGAGGATGACCAAGGACAGCTGGAACTTGATTTTGACACAGATCAAAATGTATGCTTTTGATGCCCTTACGTTCATTATCCTTTTTTTTTTTTTGGCACGTTATGATTACATGTGATTTTAATGACAATGACTCTTCTTTTTCTTCTTTTTTTAATTTTGGGTTTCAAATGACAGGACATTCAAATTAGAGGGGTGAATCGAGATGAGAAGAAAGATAGAGATGGCAAAAAATTACCCGAACTCCAGACACTTTTTAACTTATCGGCATTCATTGAGGGTTTATTATGTTTTTGTCAACAATTAAATTCCTTTTCACTGTTCTTACAAAATTTTATTCATGAATTGTTTACTATTAAAATTCTTTTTCTTCATATTTTCTCTCCTTCCTCTTCTTCTTCCTTCACTTTTCCTCATTTTTCTAGTAGTCTCTCCCTCCTTTTCTATGTGTATATTTTTAGTATGAAACTTCATTGCCTTTGTTAAAATAAACTTCATTGCTTACTGGGGCCATCATTAGTTTTGCTGCATATTTCCTGCTCATTCCAGTCTCTTTTTTACTATCTAGTTCAAAGATTATGCTTCTTTAATTTCTTAAAGTGCATTCCCCTAGCTGTATTACAGCCTTGCCTACTCAATGAGGAAAATGAAGTCAGACAAGGCCTTGGTACGTGCGATTTATCTTTTCTTTGAGTCGCTTCATATGATATTGATATTCATACATACACACATAAAAGTACATGTTTAAATGTTTCACAAATATTGAACTTCAGGTCAGGAGGCTTTCTGCCTGTGAAACCATGGGCTCTGCTACTACCATTTGTAGTGACAAAACTGGGACCTTAACGTTAAATCAGGTGGGTTAAATGCTGTTACTTTGGAAACATCTAGTGCTCAATATTCCAATTCCATTGACCCATTCATAGTTTGATTTTCTGGTCATTGAGTTCTTTAATTTTTGAATGCACTTGAAGAAAGATCTTTGCCTCTTTAATCTTCTACTTCATCAGTGTATTACTTTGATTCTTTAACATGACAAAAGTAGGAAAGGTCCTAGGAGGATTATAATCAAATCAGATATTCCTATGCCTCACTGGTTTAAGTGGAAGCCAATGTTAAGTGAATATTTAAACATTTTGTTTTGTTTTGTTTTATGTATTTACTTGTATATTATTTGATTTTTTTGATAAAATCAAATAGCATAGAGGACTTAGTGTGAGAAGTATATATATATACATCTTTTACACTGTTAGTTAGTTTTTGACTACGTCAATGGAATAAAAAAAATGCCATTATATCATAACTAGGATATTTTTAAATTTAAAATTGATTTCATGAACATAAATGACAAATAAAAAAATGGGATTAGG